>SJYX01016588.1:719248-825630 GCA_006410675.1 Oreotragus oreotragus | reverse complement strand
TTTTTAATTTCTTTTTTTTTTTTTGTCATTCTATTCGATCTGTCTTAATACCTATGTCAGTGTTGTCCTTAGATTATTTTTCTGGTTAGATGAGAGCCTTCGAGAGTCACTAGACCAAAATACTTCCTTGTTCATATCCAGTGGTAGGGAGAGACACTGAATCCCTATTAGTTGGTAGGGGAAGGAAACATTTTCCCAGAAATCTGTATAGTAAGCCTTTATTCAAATCACATTGACCACTCCTGATCTCTTGCTCATTCTGGGGCTAATCACTGGCAAAGCAGAAGGGGACTACTGTGAGAAATTTGTGCACATCAGAGGTCAGGCCTGAAAGTGGAGGTGGGAGTCAGCTATCCTCCCTCTTCCTTTCCTTGCAGTAAGGAGTATGGGATAACTAACATGGTTAAGGTTCCCTAGAGAAGGAGGAAAGCACAATTGAGTTCTGGGTAAAAATCATTGTCCACAACAGAGGCCCTGGGTGATCTGTAAGGCCTCATAACTACTTACGAGTGGTTCCTAATGGTAAAACTAGGTCTTTTTCATTTCGAATGCCCAGGCTTCTTTATTGTCTCTTGTGATGATTATCAGGTTTATTTAGGAGAATGTATTTTCATAAAACTTTGAAAATAATCTGAATAACCTTGGTCATGTCTCCGTTTGCCTATGCACATAAAGTAAGAGTGTTCTGACATATTTTAGGCTTTGTTACAATTAACTACTCTGCAGCTACAGCATGAAAACAAGCATGCCTTGAGTGCTCAGACACTGGGTTGTGTCAGACACTGTGCAACCCTTTCATGGGCAACATGTAGACGAATGGGGGTAGTTGTGTCCCAGAAGACTTTATATGTGGTAGCAGGTGGCCAGCCATGGAGTCTAGTTTGCCAACTCCTGAACTGGATGAGTTCTAATGTCTCTGTAGTCTAAAATGTAGGCTTCTGATTATATACATTACTAGCAGTTTTAATGTACATTTTTAATCAGAAAGGATCATTCTAGCTGAACTTCTATATTTGATATAACAGACTTAAGAGATAATAAAATTAATAATTGCTAAGGCTTTCCATTATATATTTCCTAGTATAAAATTTCAAAGTTTATCCTCTGTAATTTGAATATCTACAGAAAATTTGTCTTATTTGGGGTTGCCATGACATTCAGGAATCATTTTCTCTCAGATCATGTTGACATTGGTGAAAGTAACATTCCTGTCTTTACTGGCATGTTGATCTGTTGGAGATGACAAGTTTGTGTCGATAAAGATACAACAAAGGGCCTAGGAAAAGAGAAAATGCGGGAGAGACCATCAGCTGTTTATCAACATGTGATTACCAGGTGTCCAGCTTTTATAAAAAACAAAGTTTCTCATGGAAAATACATTCAATAGTCTTTTACAGTCCCTAATCTTCTTCATAATATATTCTTCTCTTAATTATAAAATGTGCAAGTAGATTAAAGGTATATAAAGCCATTCATTCACCTTCATTAACATTAAATGAACTACATTGCATAAAAAAAACTTGTTCAGTCAATTTCCCCTGAAATAATATATCACAATTCTTATTGCTCCCAGAGTCAAATAAATTGGTTTTAGTGTTTCCTTTTAGTAGGTCAGTGTTACACTCATAGCAGAGACACGTGCTTGGCAGACAACAATAGAACTATCAAACAGCTTGATAGCTGAAAAGCCATCTACCTCTTGCTTTTTTTCCCCCCTAAATTCCATATATATATATACACACACACACACATATATAAAGACAAAACATATATCATATTTGAGTCATAGAATGAATGGATTAATTAAGGTTCATTATGATTATAGTATATGCCTTTAGCTTCTTCTACTAAGAACAATGCCCTGTGAGAAGTAGAAATTTCACTTTTAGGAATGTGTGCAAGTAATCCCTCATTCATCTGTAAATATATGTAAAACTTAAGATAACATGTAAGGAGATGAGATTTCTGCCTCAGTCTATCTGTGTATCTTCATTCACTGTCACTGCCATGAAAACATTTGAGGAAACATGTCTAGCATATCTAAGGCAAACAAAAGTGAAAAGAAAACTTAAAGATGATCTGAACTTTTGAAAAGGACAACCAGGAGGCAAAGTTCTGTAAGACTGTACGGCACTCTAGTTTATCTAGAAAAGAAGGCATTTCCGTCCTTTTTTTGGCTTTATAGCCTGTGTGACCTTAGTTTCCTGAGCGAGGATTGAACCCAGGCCCTTGACAATGAAAATGTGGAGTCCTAATCACTGAACTGCCAGGGAATTCTTGGCAATACCATTCTTGCAGCTCTGATTCCCACATTTGTAAAATGGGACGATACCTTTCCTGGTTGCTTCAGAGGCTTTTTAAAATCAAATGAGGTAACATGTGAAAATGCTTTGTAATCTATTGTGATCGTATCGAAATGAATATTTTAAAATTTTTGCCCAGAGTAGATTCCTGCTAAGACATGGTGAGCATACATGAATGCAAATTCTGTCTTACTATTTTGTATCCACATTGCTGTTCTTTGATCTACCTTGTCTCAATTCCACAAATTAAAGATTTAGGTTAAGGCATATTCTCTTTTATTGATTCTCTTTTATTGATGGGTACCCAAGTACCCATCCATCCATCCTTCCACCCATTCACTTATTCACCCAAGATTCATTTTCTGTCATTTAGTGGGATTGGGGTGAGTCTCCAAAAGAGTACTGATGGTTCAACAATCTTGATGGATGTTCTCTCCAAAGGGAAAAACCTTCCTCTCCGATGACTTAGGTAAAGAATCTGCCTGTGGTACAGTAGCTGCAGGAGACAAGAGTTTGATCCCTGGGTCAGGAAGATCCCCTGGAGGAGGGCATGGCAACCCACTCCAGTATTCTTGCCTAGAGGATCTCATGAACAAAGGAGCCTGGTGGGCTACAGTCCATAGCTATATGGACTTTTTCATGGAAGGAACAAGTAGCACAGTTCTAGAAATTTAAACTGCTTTCATGATGATCCTGGGGCTTTCAAGCCCCCAGATTTAGAGTAGATTAATTTAGCAAGCTTTATTTCCTTCCCCCAGCTCCCCCCTACCAAAAAAAATAGAAGGGTTCTATTCAGGGTCAAAAGCAAGAAGATAACCTACCAAATTTTAGTCCTTAGGGGGGTGGAGGTGATAAAGGCCAGAAGAAAAGGAAAGAATGATGAAAAATGGAGGGAAAAAATATAGAAGAATACCAAAAAAGATCTTCCTCATTTCTAAACTGCATAGATTCAGCTCTGTGCCCTGAAATGAGAACACACCTAGTATTTAAGTTTTATCTTCTGGCACATCCTGTGTTATCACCACATATATTAATAATGAATTTTCTATTGGAAAATTATTCTGAGTGAGACTTTGCTCACAAACACTTTTGAAACATAGCATGTCAGTGAGCAGAAAGTTACCTTTCAAGTCAGGAAGACTTCTCTGTACACTGAGGCACCTAAGAGGTAACATTCTATAGGCTTGATGACTCAAGTTCCTGGAAATCGTTGGCAGCTACAGAGTAGCTGAAGAATGCTAGGAAGAAACTTAGAAATACCTTCCCCTCTTTTCATACCGTAGCTGAAGAAAGAAGTCTGTAGATGTGTGATCCCTGGATGTATTTGTTCTGCCCAGACACTCCCTATGCAAGAACTCTGAGCAAGCTTTGCCTCTGGAGGTAGAGCAAACGAAATCTTAAGGAATCTCTCCAAAGAGGCAAAATGTTGTATTAGTCATTTTACCGCTTTGGGCCTCTGTTTCCTCTTTGGAAAATCAAGAGTGTGGACCAGATGAACTCTAAGAGCCTCTCGATTGGCTAATTGAGTCTTCCTTTTGAAAATTTGGGTGTTCGTTGGTTTGAGTTGGAACCAAAGTGAATTATCTCTCTTACCAAATTTGCCCATGGCTGATTTCGTAGGAAGGCACTCGAGACAATGATTAAAGCTCATATATATCGTGTGTCTGCCACATGTTTTAGTCATTGCATAAAGAGGTCTCTTTTTGAACACGGTATAAAATGCATAGAGAGCACCCTTAAAAGGAAACTTAAATTTCTTCCCACTGTAAACGTCCATAACCTTTCACATAAAATAAGGCAGACAAGTGAGTTGTCCTGAAGTAAGTCAGAAAAAAAGAAATGACTTATTTCTTTAATTTGGAGAATGGAATGATCTGAGTTAACTTTATTCAAATGATTGCTGAAGAACCAAAATACAGTAGTACAGGAAATTAATTGTGGTAAAAATTTTAAATACTGCCTCAGTCTATCTGTGTATCTTCATTCACTGTCACTGCCATGAAAACATTTGAGGAAACATGTCTAGCATATCTAAGGCAAACAAAAGTGAAAAGAAAACTTAAAGATGATCTGAACTTTTGAAAAGGACAACCAGGAGGCAAAGTTCTGTAAGACTGTACGGCACTCTAGTTTATCTAGAAAAGAAGGCATTTCCGTCCTTTTTTTGGCTTTATAGCCTGTGTGACCTTAGTTTCCTGAGCAAGGATTGAACCCAGGCCCTTGACAATGAAAATGTGGAGTCCTAATCACTGAACTGCCAGGGAATTCTTGGCAATACCATTCTTGCAGCTCTGATTCCCACATTTGTAAAATGGGACGATACCTTTCCTGGTTGCTTCAGAGGCTTTTTAAAATCAAATGAGGTAACATGTGAAAATGCTTTGTAATCTATTGTGATCGTATCGAAATGAATATTTTAAAATTTTTGCCCAGAGTAGATTCCTGCTAAGACATGGTGAGCATACATGAATGCAAATTCTGTCTTACTATTTTGTATCCACATTGCTGTTCTTTGATCTACCTTGTCTCAATTCCACAAATTAAAGATTTAGGTTAAGGCATATTCTCTTTTATTGATTCTCTTTTATTGATGGGTACCCAAGTACCCATCCATCCATCCTTCCACCCATTCACTTATTCACCCAAGATTCATTTTCTGTCATTTAGTGGGATTGGGGTGAGTCTCCAAAAGAGTACTGATGGTTCAACAATCTTGATGGATGTTCTCTCCAAAGGGAAAAACCTTCCTCTCCGATGACTTAGGTAAAGAATCTGCCTGTGGTACAGTAGCTGCAGGAGACAAGAGTTTGATCCCTGGGTCAGGAAGATCCCCTGGAGGAGGGCATGGCAACCCACTCCAGTATTCTTGCCTAGAGGATCTCATGAACAAAGGAGCCTGGTGGGCTACAGTCCATAGCTATATGGACTTTTTCATGGAAGGAACAAGTAGCACAGTTCTAGAAATTTAAACTGCTTTCATGATGATCCTGGGGCTTTCAAGCCCCCAGATTTAGAGTAGATTAATTTAGCAAGCTTTATTTCCTTCCCCCAGCTCCCCCCTACCAAAAAAAATAGAAGGGTTCTATTCAGGGTCAAAAGCAAGAAGATAACCTACCAAATTTTAGTCCTTAGGGGGGTGGAGGTGATAAAGGCCAGAAGAAAAGGAAAGAATGATGAAAAATGGAGGGAAAAAATATAGAAGAATACCAAAAAAGATCTTCCTCATTTCTAAACTGCATAGATTCAGCTCTGTGCCCTGAAATGAGAACTCACCTAGTATTTAAGTTTTATCTTCTGGCACATCCTGTGTTATCACCACATATATTAATAATGAATTTTCTATTGGAAAATTATTCTGAGTGAGACTTTGCTCACAAACACTTTTGAAACATAGCATGTCAGTGAGCAGAAAGTTACCTTTCAAGTCAGGAAGACTTCTCTGTACACTGAGGCACCTAAGAGGTAACATTCTATAGGCTTGATGACTCAAGTTCCTGGAAATCGTTGGCAGCTACAGAGTAGCTGAAGAATGCTAGGAAGAAACTTAGAAATACCTTCCCCTCTTTTCATACCGTAGCTGAAGAAAGAAGTCTGTGGATGTGTGATCCCTGGATGTATTTGTTCTGCCCAGACACTCCCTATGCAAGAACTCTGAGCAAGCTTTGCCTCTGGAGGTAGAGCAAACGAAATCTTAAGGAATCTCTCCAAAGAGGCAAAATGTTGTATTAGTCATTTTACCGCTTTGGGCCTCTGTTTCCTCTTTGGAAAATCAAGAGTGTGGACCAGATGAACTCTAAGAGCCTCTCGATTGGCTAATTGAGTCTTCCTTTTGAAAATTTGGGTGTTCGTTGGTTTGAGTTGGAACCAAAGTGAATTATCTCTCTTACCAAATTTGCCCATGGCTGATTTCGTAGGAAGGCACTCGAGACAATGATTAAAGCTCATATATATCGTGTGTCTGCCACATGTTTTAGTCATTGCATAAAGAGGTCTCTTTTTGAACACGGTATAAAATGCATAGAGAGCACCCTTAAAAGGAAACTTAAATTTCTTCCCACTGTAAACGTCCATAACCTTTCACATAAAATAAGGCAGACAAGTGAGTTGTCCTGAAGTAAGTCAGAAAAAAAGAAATGACTTATTTCTTTAATTTGGAGAATGGAATGATCTGAGTTAACTTTATTCAAATGATTGCTGAAGAACCAAAATACAGTAGTACAGGAAATTAATTGTGGTAAAAATTTTAAATGCTATAAAGAACTGTATTAATTTCCTGTTAATTTTGTGGAATGCACAGAACATAAAATTCACAGAACGACTCATAAAGCTGGGGCTATACTTTATTCGTCTGACTGTGAGGCTCTATTCTCACCTTCATGATACACTTTTTTTTAAAAGAGATTTTATTGAATTTTTTTGTTTTTGTTTTTGTTTGGTCTCTGCATGCAAAAAGGGCAGCACAAATTTTATCATATGTTACTCTTTTGGATCTGGAAGATTTTTGTTCATAAATCTAAACCCGAATTACATTTCTCTGTCTCAGCTTTATGTAAAACTGATAGATATTTTGCCTAAGTTTGTCTTTCTTTGAGAGGTTCCTGTTCATTGATTTCAGCTCTTTTGTAAAAGATTGTAGAGGAAATATCAAGACTCTGAAGCTAGATTTGGAGTAGAATTCTGGTGCCACTGTGTACAAGCAGTGTGACCCTGGGCAAGGTACTTAACTTCTCTGTGCCTCAGTGTTTCATGGGAATAATGCGAGAACCACAATTCACAGAAATTAGAGAATTGAGTAATGTGATGCATGTGAACTTCTCAGAACAAGATCTGATGCACAATATATGCTTAAAGGATGCTAGAAATTATTGTTATCGTTGTTATTTTGTCATTGATTGAATTATCTAAATTACAAGGGAAATTCGCGTAACTTCATGAGCTTTAGCACTTCTGTACAAGGTCTTCATAACACATTTATCTGCTCTTGAACTTACCTCTATTTATCTTCTATCAAAAATAGGAAGTTTTTGCATTCAAGGGACTTTACTATCTACTTGTTAAAAAAAGACCCACCCCCCATTTTAAAAACCCAGAAGCATGGAATAATGGAATAAAAAGCTCTAATACAGTGATTCAAATTGCATACCCAAAGGAAAAGTCCATTGGAATTCATCAAGGTAGGATTTTTTAAGATTGGTCAACCCAGTGTTGAATCTAGCTTGCAAATATTGTTCCCATGCATGATTGCCAGATACAAGGATTGCCAGAGGATACAGTTAAATCTGAATTCCCAAGTAAACAGCCAATTATTTTTCATATAAGTATATCCTATGTGATACTCAGGACATTCTTAAGCTAAAATATTCTTCATTTTTTATCCAAAATTCAAAATAAAATGGATGTGCTGTAGTTTTATTCACTAAATCTGGCAACTCAGTTTACATGGTGTCTTTCTAAAAGTAGATATTCATGCCTCCTTCTAAAATTTGGGAGATTTTACATAAAAATACAAATTCTTATCTTTGTATTTTGAAAAAATTAAGAGATCTGGCAAAAATGGACCCATGTGACAATGACAAGTCGACATGAAGCTTCTCTTGCCTTCCCATGGGGCATACAATCTCCCATCAACACAGTCTTCCACTCCTTATTGTCCTTCTTCACTCTTGTCTCTAGTTTCCACCACTTTCTCCTGGAGAACTTTGGTTTTAAGTTCTTTACTGTGATGACTATATAGAAATTTTGGATTTTATTATATTTTGCTCATTTCAGTATGAATGTTTTTAATAATGGTTCAGCTGTACACTAAATTAGTAAAGACAGAACACAATCTGTTTACTACTCTATGCTCTGCAGCTACATTGCCAAGGCATTATCCAGCCAAATGAAAGTGATTCTCTGAGAGCTGTGATATGCTTGTATAGTCTCTAGGGCTTGCTACCTACTGGCCCTCTTAAATGCTCCAGCCCCCTTTTGAGAATTTTAGCTTCTAAGATTCTGGCAACTTGTAGATGAGCAATAATAATTTTCATATTCTGCACTATTGGGGCCAATCCAAGGACAGTAACAGGAATTCTTACTCTCCTTTGCAACTAAACTTCATGAGCCATTTCTAGCTAACTGTGTCTTAATGCATGGCATTCTGAAGTGGTTAAAATGTAATGAAAGATGTTAGCATTAGTGATTTCTTAATTGTTCTTGGCTTAATATGTGAAGAGTATTCCTCAGATTATACCTGTCACACATGAGAAAGTCATACACCTGGATGAATGTCATCTTTTATTGGTTTGTGGGGACACAAACCATGAGAGAATTAATTGAAAATCTTCTGAGATTCAGAGACATTAGGTGTGATATTAGTACTGTGAACTCACGGTGTGAGTATAAAAGTATAGATAGTTTTCAAAGGTGAAATACACCTAATAAAAGTGCTATTCTTTTGTCTCTAAATCTCTGAAGGGTAACTGTTTATATTTACATCATTGACCAGAATGGCAGTAGAATCAGAAAGTCAATGAATTAAAGGAATCTCTTTGTAAAACTCTGTTATCTTCTGAGTTTTATGTACCCCCAGGTCAACATATTTACTGAGAGTGCACTGATATGTCCAAAATAGAAATCATGACTTGAGAGTGTCTACATTATGACCAGGACGTAAAAGAGCCACATATTAGTATAAGCCTACAAGTCCAGATTCTGTTGCATTTTTCTGTTCTGCTGTTGAGACAGAAGATAGAATTCCCTTAGTGACTTATTCTCTGGTCAACACTTCTCTTCTGGAAGCAAATTATTAAAGAAGACTTGCTAATGGGAAGTACCATTAGTAAATAAATATATGTTTATTTATTGGAAGTTTTAAAAATTCAAATGTCTGGCATTTCACTCAAGGAAAAAAAGGCTTAATTTAAACTTTAGTATACCCAAGCTTCAAATTGAGGTAATAGGCTATTCAAATAAATAAACAAGCAGCCACATTATCCTTAAGAACAGAGATTTACCAGAAGTGAATATTAATCAATTCTCTCTTACTTCTGTACTTAGTCATTAGCTCCAAGACTTAGAAAAAAATTACCTCAAAATTTTGGTAAGCTATTTGAAAAGTGAAGCATCATGGTTATAATTTGTTGTTAAATATTAAATATTACTTATGTATGTTAAATATTATAGGTTTTCCCGGTGGCTCAAACAGTCCTTGAGTCAGGAAGATTCCCTGGAGAAAGAAAGGGCAACCTACTCCAGTATTCCTTCCTGGAAAATCCCACGGACAGAGGAGCCTGGTAGGCTATAGTCCCTGAGGTTGCAAGAGTCAGATAGGACTGGGCGACTATCACTTAGGTATGCATTCTTTTTCACTAAAGAGTTACCGAGGTTCCCTGGTTTGCTGGTCAGTTTCCAGGCACCAGAGATAGAACAGTGCCTAATGGGAACCAGTCTCTTCTCCTGGAGCCCCCGTTCTAGTAGGAGAGACCTGAGGTAACCAAATAACAAGAGGATGTCAGGCAGTGTCAGGGGTCATGAAGAAAAGAAAATGAAGATTAGAGTGAGAGGCTGCACTGGTGAGAGTACTTTACATCACAGAATCAGGTTTGAGCATGGAAACATGGGTAACAGGATGAACAGAGCCATAGAGCCATGTGGTTGTGCAGTGAGCTTTGTAGGCAGTGCTGTCGCTTCAGACATGCCTCACTCTTTGCGACACTATGGACTGTAGCCTGCCAGGCTCCTCTCTCCATGGGGTTCTCCAGGCAAGAATCCTGGAGTGGGTTGCCATGCCATCCTCCAGGGGATCTTCCCAAGTCAGAGATCCAACCCACATCTTTTTTGTCTCCTGCATTGGCAGAAGGTTTCTCTACCACTAGCCCCGCCTTTGTTGGCAGAAACNGACTGTAGCCTGCCAGGCTCCTCTCTCCATGGGGTTCTCCAGGCAAGAATCCTGGAGTGGGTTGCCATGCCATCCTCCAGGGGATCTTCCCAAGTCAGAGATCCAACCCACATCTTTTTTGTCTCCTGCATTGGCAGAAGGTTTCTCTACCACTAGCCCCGCCTTTGTTGGCAGAAACGACAGCAAATATAAAAGCTTTAGGGTGAGATTAGCTTGACTATTTTAAGGAGCTGAAGGAAATTCACTGTGAATGGATGCTAGTGAGCCAGGGAGAGAATGGTGAAGATGAGGCTGAGAGGTTAATGGGCTGGACCAGACAGGAGCATCCACACATAGATTTTTTAGCCTAGGATTCCCAGATTCACCTTTCTACTACATCGGATAGCACTTGGTTAGTTCCTCTTTGAAAATCTTTCAATATCTTCTTGCTGTCTGCTGGGGAAATGGCGTGTCATTTCTGACTGCATATTACAATTACTGGAATATTCTTAAAAGCATGAGTACTCAGTCCCACCCCAAGCTAATCCAATCAGACTTGACACTGGTATTTTTATCTACCTTCCAGTTGATTCTGTTAAAACCAATGATGAGGAACACTGACCTAGACCTGTGTGATTCAACAGATTTGTAATACATACATTCTACTGGCCATATTAAACAGCTAAAAAGAAACAGAAACTTTAATCATACAGTTTAACCCAGTATGCTCAAGATATTATTATTTTGAAATGTAGTCAATATAAAATTATTTTTAAAATATTTCAAATTCCATTTCTCATATTAAATCTGTATAGTCCAGTGTGTATTTTACATTTAAAGTACATTTCAATTCTGAAAGAAAATGTCTACCAGAATACTTGATTTATATCTGGAGTGTATAAAATTTATAGCTGAGAAAGAAGATTCCCATACCCAAGATATTCATACATACTTAAAAAGTTTTCCCAGTAACTGATTTGAATATCATTCTTAAGAATTTAATTATAAATGAATTAAAATGAAATAAAATTGAAAGCTAAGTTCCTTAGTCACATAGCCACATAGTCACATAGCCAGGTAGTCAGTGGCTATGTGTGGTGGATAGCTATGTTATTGGGCTGTGAAGCTCTACCATATAAATCTGTCATTTTATTCTGCATGACACAGTCCTGGCTTAAAAAAAAGAAAATAACTTGACTTTTGTAGTCAGACATTAATTAATTCAGTGCCAGCTCTGTGCTGTGAGATTACAGATTGATGAATGCCTCCCCACCTTAACTCTCATATCTCTAAAAAATGAATAATATTGTTACACTATTATCATTAGAATTAAAGACAAAAATATAGGTCAAGAATCTAGTGCTATGCCACAGACTTTCAATTGGCTAGATTTTTTGCCTATGCCTTACTACTCCACCTATCCCATATGTAATCCTTTAACTTTGTTGAATCTCTATAATAATAAAAGTAAAAAAAAAAAGAAAAAACAGTCATAACAATAAAAGGGACAAAGACTTTTATGTCTGTATACCTCTGGTTGTGATCATCTTTCTGAATTTCCTTCATCTGTGTCCTTTCTTTGCTTCTTTTCCTCCAGTGTCATCTTATCCATGAAATCTCAACCAAGTAAGTTTATATGTGTATATTAATACATTTGGAGACATTTTACTTTTAACACTGATTTGAATATCTTTTTGCCCTAGGTTTTATAGTCTTTATCTGAGCAGTTATCTTTTGGAGACACACAGGCCAAATTTGACCTACAGTCCTGTTTTATTTTTCCCAGTGCTATTTTGATTCATATAGGATTAAAAAATGGATTACTCGCATTTAACAATCAATTGAGATTTGCAGCTTCTCATGACAAAAGTAAAAAAGGAGAAAGACGTGTGAGCACAGTCAGGCCTACATTTCCACAGAATGACAGTCTCCTGAATGAAACTGAAGCTTTCCCTTTAGCCAACATGTATTTCCTAGGTGTCCACATTTTCCACCATTCCTTCTTGTCTTTCTGACTCTAAAGTTAAATGCCAGTTGCTACTTATCATCTCTCTTATACTTGCAGTTTAATTATACATGTTACCATTACCTCTGTCTGAAGTACTGTAATGAATTTATGACTTCTCTGCTTCAGTGTTAAAGCTGAGCCCTTCCAACTTTACACTCTTCCTGTCCCTCCAAAAGCAGCTGGAGACTTTAACATACAGACATTGGATCATTTTCTTCTGATTCCCAGTGCTTCCTGTAGACTTTTGGAGATGGGACTTGAGTGCTGTATTTGATGTGAGATGTGTGGGTGTCCTGAAATGTGTGTGGGCGAAACGCTTCCATTTTTGGTAAACTCCCCCACCAAGTGATCTTCAGGCCTAAATGTTGTCATCAGTTCTCAACAGGATTTTTTTGAGAATGGCAGTAACATAGAGAATGAGCTGCTTGAGGCAGGGCCCCTACATGGTTTTTCCAGATTAGTCAACATTTTTGTAATGGTGTGATTATATCTAAGATCCTAGCAAAGCCCTCAGGAAGAAGAAGAATAGATAACATTTTTCAAACTCTATCATTGAAACTGGATCACTAAAGTAGGAATTTATATGTTGCTTTGTGTTTGAGAGCCTCTTCAAGGACTTCTGGAAAAATTTTACATTTCCATACCTTCATTTAAAGTATGACTTTATCCTACATAATCTAGAGTCGTATTCATATAGGGGTTGGAAATCATCTTGTGGTGATATGAGTTTCTATGGTGGTGGTAATATTTGAGATAGAAATGCCTTCAGAGGCTATGAAGTTCAAGTTCTCATGTGATGCTTTGTTAAAAGTCTATTGAATGTTCACTGACTGAGTCCAGTTCCTCTAGCTAGATAGCAGTGAAGTTTTTATTTAAATTCAAATGTCCTTTAATTCAGCAAAGACCTGGAGATGCTTCTTTATTTTATGTCTTTAATTTATTTTTTACTTTTCTAACTTTATTGAGTTAACATTGATATATGTATATATATTGTATTTCATTTTAATTATGGTTTTAAAAAACATAAAGTTTTATTTCAGATCAGTTTCACATAATATCTTTTAAGAAAAAATTAATTATTGTAAGATTTATATTACCCTAAAATCAAATGTTTATTTTTTTCAGATCTAATTGTATGTGTTATTTGTTTTTGCATTTAGTAGATTTTATCTTTATTTTTATTTATTTTTATCTTTATTATTTATGAGTATAATTGCTTTACAATGTTGTGTTAGTTTTCCCTGTACAACAAAGTGAATCAAAATACTTGGTACTTACTTTAGATGTAGAGTAACGTTAGGATTATAAAGATGATTCTGCTTGGTTTTTAAAATGGTGAATATTAGATGTTATTTTAAAAAATACTGTTATTAGAGATCATCTTGTGCTTCTATTTTTAAGAAAAAAGTACTTCAACTTCAGAAAAAAATCAAGCTAAAATATATATTTGTGGATTTTTTCCTCTGATTATAATGCATGATTATTTACATTTGATTTAACTGATTCAGGAAAATATAAGAAGAATCTAAGTGTCATCTAAAATCTTACATCCAAATATTATCATTGTTAATACTTTGGTGCATTCTGTTCCAGACATCTCTTTATTTGTACCATATGAAATTTATATAAATGGATCATGTGTTTACATTTTAAGCATATTTACTTAAATTTTTTCCACTTAGTAATATTAATAGGAACTTATCATCATGCCCATGGACACAGAGCAATATAGTTTTTTATGAATACTATAAGACTCTATTAGATTAAATATAATCTTTTTACTAATATGGCATGTTTGTTTTCTCCAGGTTTTCACTACACATTAAATGAACATCCTATTTATGTACTTTTAGACAGCTCTCTAATTTTTTAAAATGAATCCCTAGTGTTAGAATGAATGAATCTTAGGGTATTCATATACATTATCTATTTTGATGCATATTGTGAAATTTCCTAAACAGAATTATCAGCAAATATTTTGTGTTGATTTACTTATGTATTCATCAATAATGTATTTTATCATAGTTTCACTCTTTGCCATTCTAAGTGAAAATGCGTGTCTCTGTAGTTTTCATATCTTTAATTACTATTCATTAAATAAAAAATAAAATTTCTTCTGCCAATTCTGTAGGTAGGTGTTTGCATTTTTCTTATAAATGTGAAAGAACTCAGTATATTAGATTTATCTAATATACTTATATATCAGTTCAGTTCAGTTCAGTCGCTCAGTTGTGTCCGACTCTTTGCGACCCCATGAATCGCAGCACGCCAGGCCTCCCTGTCCATCACCATTTCCCGGAGTTCACTCAGACTCACGTCCATCAAGTCCCTGATGCCATCCAGCCATCTCATCCTCGGTCGTCCCCTTTTCCTCCTGCCCCCAATCCCTCCCAGCATCAGAGTCTTTTCCAATGAGTCAACTCTTCGCATGAGGTGGCNAACCCAGTCAGTCCCAGAGGAAATCAGTCCTGGATATTCACTGGAAGGATTGATGCTAAAGTTGAAGCTCCAATACTTTGTCCACCTGATGTGTAGAGCCAACTCATTTGAAAAAACCTGATGTTAGGAAAGATTGAAGACAAGAGGAGGAGGGGTGACAGAGGATGAGATGGCTGGATGACATCACCAACACAATAGACAGGAGTTTGAGCAAACTCTGGGAATTGGTGATGGACAGTGAAGCCTGGAGTGCTGCAGTTCATGGGGTTTCAAAGAGCTGGGTATGACTGAGTGACTGAACAACAGGGAAATCAAAAGAGTAACACAAAGGCAGTAAGAGAACCAAATGTATAGAAGGTCAGTGAGTTGTACTAGGCCAATCTCTGACTGTCGCTCAGCTAAATAAAACAGCACAGGACTCTCCCAATCAAGGGCTTCCCAAGTGGTGCAGTGGTTAAGAACCCACCTGCCAATGTAGAAGACACAAGAGACACGGGTTCTATCCCTGGGTTGGGAAGATCCCCTGGAGGAGGAGGAGGCAACCCACTCTGAAGAAGGAAAGAAGCAGCTGGCCCTGACTGGACTGACTCCATTTTTAAAAGAAAAGGAACTCCATCTGACACTCTCAACAAACTTTGGACTGCATACTGGGGAGGCCATAGAGATAAACTGCTATCAACATTCCCAGACAGACAAAAATCAGAACAGGCAGACCCTGTACCTAGATCTCCCAGAGCCCGAAGAATTGCAATGTCCACTATATAATTTTAATAATTACTTAGTAATTATTGATGTAGACTGCTTGTATGTCCAGATAGCTTTAGAATGTAAATTTATGACTGTAACCTGTTTGTGTCTCTTACTAACACTATCTATAGTGGACTTTAGGGAATTTGGGGATGTGGGCTTGGACATGAACACTTTGGGTATAAGAGGTTGTTAAAAAATCGGTCGGGGTCCCTGGCTAAAGAGGAAACTTTGCCTTGGACCCACCAGTGTAATAAACTATACTCCACTATCCACACTGTCCTTCTGAGTGAGTTTGCTTCCTGGAGCATTTGACTATAACAAATCCAGTATTGCCTGGAAAATCCCATGAACAGGGTCCACAGTGTCAGAAAGAGTTGGACACGACTGAAGTGACTTAGCGTGCATGCACTCAAGCAAGTGTGGCACAAAGAAAAGTCCTTATAGGAATAATACAGTTTAGATATATTCTTGCTGGAATAAGCATTCTTGCCTAAAATTAACCCTAAAGTCATCTCTCTTATTCTATCTAATATCTGGTTATAAACTCTAAGGCTCTTGGTAAATTGAAATGCCATAGGCTAAGTCAGATTTATAATGGTGAATTGTGAATGTTTTGCTATGATTTGTCCATTTATTCTTGTTTCACAGTAAATTGGCCAATGGTACTTTTCCCACACATTTCCCTCTTTAAACTGCAATAAAGTATTATCACTCCTGTGAGAAAAACAGCTCACATATATGATTACTAATTTCCTCCAAATGTGAAATGTGATTTCATTTTTGGTTACTTGTTCTCACAGGAGTGTCACCCTCAAGATCATTTAGAAGTCATTTCAGAATAAAATAGTCACTTAAAAAAATCGGAAACATTTTTCCAGAAGTTACAGATTCTGCATCATATTTTCTATTTTTGAAACAGAGCAGCTGGCTCAGCATATGCATATTTTGCTGCTGGAGAATGGTCTTTCTTTTCACAAAATTAGAAATAGGAGATGTTGAGTTTTTTAAATATAAAATATATCTTTTAATTAAGTCCACACACATAGAAAACATCAATGTTATGGGGAGAGATGCTTCCATACTAAGCTGACAGAGAAAGAAAGGGAGAGTGTGCAAAAAATGGGAGGGGAGGAGTGTCACGGGATCAAGCAGCCATGATCCAGTTCTCTAAATCATCATTTCTTAGAATTTTTAAAGTCTATATTATTCAAGTCTCAAAGTATACTCTGCATTTTTCATGGAGGATTGTGACCAGCCTTGCAAAATGAGGTATTGAACAGAAGACGATCATGAAACCTTTCAGGGTAAATGTATGTGCCCTCAGTTCAGTTCAGTCGCTCAGTTATGTCTGACTCTTTATGACCCCATGGACTGCGGCACGACAGGCTTCCCTGTCTGTCACCAACTCCTGGAGATTACTCAAACTCATGTCCATCTAGTTGGTGATGCCATCCAACCATCTGTCTCATCCTCTGTCATCCCCTTCTCCTGCCTTCAATCTTTCCCACCATCAGGGTCTTTTCCAGTGAGTCAGTTCTTCACATCAGGTGGCCAAAGTATTTCAGCTTCAGCATCAGTCCTTCCAATGAATATTTAGGGTTGATTTCCTTTAGGATTGACTGGTTTGATTTCCTTGCAGTCTGAGGGACTCTAAAGAGTCTTCCCCAACACCACAATTCAAAAGCATCAATTCTTCAACGCTAAGCTTTCTTTATAGCCCAAATCTCACATCTATACATGAGTACTGGAAAAACCACAGCTTTGACTAGATGACCTATGTTGGCAAAGAAATGTCTCTGCTTTTTAATATGCTGTCTAGGTTGGTCATAGCTTTTCTTCCAAAGAGCAAGCAGTTTTTAATTTCATGGCTGCAGTTACCATCTGCAGTGATTTTGGAGCCCAATAAAATAATGTCACTTTTTCCATTGTTTCCCTATCTATTTGCCATGGAGTGATGGGACCGGATGCCATGATCTTAGTTTTCTGAATATGTGCCACAGTTATAATAAAATTTATCCTGTAAAGTTGTTCTGAAGCCATGCACAAAATGTGCCTTGCACAGGACCTGGAATGTGTGCTCCCTGAAAGTTTATACTTTCTTCTTAAAGGTAAAAATAAAAACCAAAGGGGTGAAATAATGATATCAAATCAGTTCAGTTCAGTTCAGCTGCTCAGTTGTGTCTGACTTTTGCGACCCCATGAATCGCAGCACGCCAGGCCTCCCTGTCCATCACCATCTCCCGGAGTTCACTCAACTCACGTCCATCGAGTCCGTGATGCCATCCAGCTATCTCATCCTCGGTCGTCCCCTTCTCCTCCTGCCCCCAATCCCTCCCAGCATCACAGTCTTTTCCAATGAGTCAACTCTTCGCATGAGGTGGCCAAAATACTGGAGTTTCAGTCTCAGCATCATTCCTTCCAAAGAAATCCCAGGGCTGATCTCCTTCAGAATGGATGGGTTGGATCTCCTTGCAGTCCAAGGGAGCATTTTCTTGGCAAAACTCTATTAGTCTTTGCCCTGCTTCATTCCGCATTCCAAGGCCAAATTTGCAATATATCCACTTATTTTATATATATATATGTATAAATTACATATATATATATAAAATAAGTGGACATATTTTTTTACCTTTTCTTTCATGGATATTTTCCTGAAAAAATAAAACAATATTGATTTAGTGGATCCATGTATTAAAGTAACAAAAGACTAAGTTGGTTTCATCTATGAGGTGGTCAGTAGGTATTCCAAGATGTCTAAACTCTGTCACTGAGTCCATGTGATTTGAGGTTTGTATTCTCATTCTTTCTAAATCTAAATTTCCTAGCTTACTACATGAGAGAGTTGTATGAGAGAAACCATCTATAAGAATTCTTTCAGGTCTGACAGTCTTTGAATCTATGTTACATTTTATTGGGGTTTTCTACATTATCCCTGAAACTTTGAAAAACATAACCTTTCTTAGTAACAGGACATAAAAAAATTGTAACTCAGCAATCTTGTGTGATCACTTAGACAGAGTTGTGCTTTATTTTAGTCTTTTTATCCAAGCCAGCCTAGTCATATATATTGTATGGCTTATGTACTCTGGATATTTGTGATCATGAGTTACCCAATAACTACATCTCTTTCCTCCATTGTAATTTACATAGTGGGACACTGAGCTGAAGTCCTTTTTTATTCTCTCTTTTAGTACAGAACCTTGACCTTTGCCAAATCTCAAGGTCATAGGTATAACAAGCACACCATTTTTCTCGTAAACTGTTAATGAAGAACAACTAGAATTTTTAAACAGTCCCCTTTGTATTCTAATATTGTTTTGTTCAGTCACTCAGTTGTGTTCGACTCTTTGTGAACCCATGGACTGCAGCATGCCAGGCTTTCCTATCCTTAACTATCTCCCAGAGTTTGCTCAAAGTCATGTTCACTGAGTCAGTGACATTATTCTGTCGTTTCATCCTTTATTGCCCACCTCTCCTCTTGCCCTCAATCTTTCCCAGCATCAGCTTAGACAGTTTGGGATACCTATTGACTACCTCATTGATGAAACCGACTTAGTCTTTTGTTACTTTAATACATGGACTGACTAAATTTGATATCATGCCTGTCTTTTTTCAGAAAAAATTAATGAAAATAAAGGTAAAAAAATATGACTACTTACTATACATACATATATATATATATATATATGTTGTGTGTGTGTGTGTGTGTGTGTGTGTGTGTGTGTGTGTGTGTGAGCTAAGTCACTTCAGTCATACCCAGCTCTTTGCAACCGTATTGACTGACAGGCTCTTCTGTCCATGGGGTTCTCCAGGCAAGAATACTGGATTGGGTTACCATGCCCTCCTCCAGGACATCTTCCTGACCCAGGAATCAAGCCTGAGTCTCTTCTGTCTCCCGCAGTTTCAGGCAGGTTTGTTACCACTAGCACTACCTGGGNCTGTGTGTCTGTGTGAGCTAAGTCACTTCAGTCATACCCAGCTCTTTGCAACCGTATTGACTGACAGGCTCTTCTGTCCATGGGGTTCTCCAGGCAAGAATACTGGATTGGGTTACCATGCCCTCCTCCAGGACATCTTCCTGACCCAGGAATCAAGCCTGAGTCTCTTCTGTCTCCCGCAGTTTCAGGCAGGTTTGTTACCACTAGCACTACCTGGGAAGTTCTCTCTCTATATATATATGTGTGTGTGTGTGTCTGTATGTATGTATAATTTGATATATCTAATATATTGAATTCGTTCACATTTATAATAAAATGAAACATCTGCCTACAGAAATTGGCAGAAGAAAGATAGAAAATGAGTAGTAATCTACCATAAGAAAACTAAAGAGAAACATTTTTTCACTTAGATTGATAAAAGGTAGAATTATGATAAAACATATTGATGGTGAATACATAGATAAGTCACCACAAAATATTTGTTAATAATTCAGTGAAGGAAAATTCACAATATACATCAAAATAATAATGTGTATGCATACTATTAGATTTATTAATTCTAACACTAGGGATTTTCCAGCACCACAATCTGAATGAGTCAACATGTAATAGTATAATCAATGCTTTGATTTATCTTGGAAAGGTGGAAGGAGCATACTCAACCATCTCCATTTTGTTGAACGCTGGCCCATACATTTTCATTCTCCACACTCACCTCTAGGAGTGTAGTAGTTGTCACTAAGTCATGTCAGATTCTTTGTGATCCAGTGGACTGTAACCCTCCAGGATCCTCTGTCTATGGGATTTCCCAGAATTCTGGGGTGGGTTGCCATTTCTTTCTCCAGGGAGTAGTGTAGACTGGTGATTAAATCTTCTAATGTGGCTCCATGACTTTGGTGGTACATGGTCATATCACTTTGCAAGCTCTCTAAATCATCTTGTTTCTAAAATTCGAATTACATCAGTTTCTTCCTCATGAGGTTGTTGTCAGAGATAACCCAGATGTTAGTAACAGCTTACATTTATCCAGTGCTGTGTACCAGGGTCTAAGGAATAGATTTGTTATTCTAATAACCCTTGCCCACCCAATACTTAACCTTCAATGAATGTGGCTTTATTAATTTCACAGCCATCTTCCACATGTGAAAATAGCAAAACTCTTTGTTCAGTTTATATAACAGTTTCCAATTACAAGGAATATAACGTGGATGCTGGTTAGCGTCCTGGTTGAACCTTACTAATTACCGAACTCACTCTGTCCCGGGAGCAGCCCTCCAGCTAGTGCTTCGAATCCTCATGGTCCGTTGCAGAATTACTAACAGCCACATGGATATTCCTCAGATATAGACAAAAATAGCCAGTGATTGCTTAGAAATAAACAAGTTAAATCTATGATTGTCAGGGGCTGACCAAGCGTCCTGGCTAATCTTTAGCAATTTCTTAGTCCTCTGTTCCGTAGTAACTGCAAGCTGATTCCTTTTCTGTTGTTCTACATTGTGTTTTCCTTCCTGGGCTCTTTCCTTCTTCACTGATCACCTCACAATTCATGCATCACATATCTTCTAGGGGCCTGTTTGGTTGGCGGAATTAAAATATATACATATATATATATATATATAAAGTTATAAACACTTGGGTGTTAAAAATCTCAAATAAAATAAAATCTAGATTTATGACATTTCTTTTTTTTTATGACATTTCTTGAAGAGAAAAAAGATATGACTGCCATGAGCTCTTATTTCCAATTAATTCCAATTGGCTGGTGACCCTCTTGGATGAGTCATACGCTCTGCTCCCTCCTGTCCCCAGTGCTTTCTCTCCTTTCATCCCCCAGCTTCATCTTTATTGCTTACCCGCTTGTGGACTCTGCCCTATGAAGGTTTAGTTCTTCCTCCTAACTTTCAATTGCTTGCTTCTTTCTTCTGACCTTTCTCTTTCCTTCCTCACTTTCAGGAATCAGTTCTGTGTTTGCATCATTGCTGCTGCTTCTGTCTCCATAGTAACAGGAACAGAGTAGGGAAGTGAGAAATTCTGGGTACTACCAGCAGGGGGTGAGAGTCCTGAAAAGGAAAGGGATGGAGAGCCCACACAAGGGAAGAGGTGGCAACCCTATCTTGTGTTTAAACACTGCTGATGCCTGCCAGGCACCCTTTATTTACCACTCCGTGCCTCCTTGTTCCTGTCGCATGGGACATCACTGCCTACAGGGGTTCCTTGGAATGTTCAAATGTGATATAGCTGAAGGACCTTAGTCCATGGTCATCCGGTTCTGTACCTCACCATCTACAGGCTTTGCCTAAGGAGCTTCCTTAGCATCACCTCTGGCAATTTTGATTCACTAGAACTAGAATGGGACCAGGGAACAAGTAGTGGTTAGAAATGACTGAGGCCTTCTGAGCAGTGGTCCCAGAAAGATATCTAGAAAGTAATGAAAGCTTCACTTTGGATATAGGAAACCTAAGACTTGGACAGGGGCAAGTCTAAAAGACTCATTCTGCAGATGGACTAGTGTTTATGTGCAGGTTCCAAGACACCACCTTCATGTCAGCATTCACCAGAAGTACCAGAGAGTATTTGTTTTCCAGTTTAATACCCAATTTAGACCGGCTTTCATTTGAGCCGAAAGTAAAAAGAATTTTAATGTTGAAAAGTTCACATTAGAAACAAATTAGATTTGGGACCTTTTCTTGAGAAATAGCAACTCTGCATGCCCACATAATATGACTTAAGTTAGTAAATTTGCAGTCATCAGAGTTCTTGAGGTGGTAGTTGATTCCATAGGTATACATATACATAATTAAGCTTATAATGAAATAAAATGAACAGCTTGTTAGGACTGAAAAAGTTTTTCCTCCATGTATTTCCTTTTATCCTATTGTATATTTTGAATTCTTCAAAAGCCTTGTGAGTTTTTCATTTCTCCTTCCTCCTGAAGTGACCTTTGTACAGGTTCGTTTGGTAGGTTCAGGCTGCCAGCAGCAGGCCACTTTTCAATCTTGCTTTGCCATCATTAGAGATAGATAGCCATAACTGCGGGATTAAAACACCTACCTATGTAAACATTAAATTCAGTGTTTTGTCAGAATTCCACTGAGAATCAAGAAAAGGACTTTAATTTTAAGTGAATATGTACAATTTTATTCACAGTCTGAGAATATTATAAGATTACAGGTATAAATAATTTCAAGAAATTCATGAGCTGTAAAGTGTCTGCCTACAATGTGGGAGACTTGGGTTCAATTCCTTGGTCAGGAGGATTCCCTGGAGAAGGAAATGGCAACCCACTCCAGTAATCTTGCCTGGAAAGCCCCATGAACAGAGAATCCTAGTAGGCTACAGTCCATGGGATTGCAAAGAGTCAGATACAATTTAGAGATTTAACTTTCACTTTTGTAGAATACATACTCAAGAGTAAAACCACCAAAAACAAAAACAAAACAAAACAAAAAAAACCTGCATGCATATAATTGAGCAACAAATAAACCACAATAGAGCTGCTTAGTGGCACAATTTGCAAGTCTGGCCTTAGAATTCAGGTTAAATAGTGTCCCTAGGTTTCAGTGGGATATTTATTTTCGCTGCCTTTGCTATTGGAAGTCTATATTGTCAAGGGTGAATCACAAAACAGTTCTGATCATTAGTGGGAGAGTTCTTTTGAAGTGGGTGAGAGGCCTAGAAAGTAAAATCTTGGAAATCAACTAAATGCCCTCTTGTTTTATTAGCTCACACTTTTTATAGCTCATAATAAAGTCAGCTCAGAGGTCACTTCTTGAACATGGCTGTGAATATTGTAGTGTATGAATTCTCAAATTGTTTATAAGCAGGCTGGGTGAGGATTTTTAATAAACACTTGGCCAAGAGAACTATTCTGATATATATGTATATGAATCACGCAATGAAAAGTTGAATCAGATTCCTCTTCTTCTCTCCCCTTCGCATTTCCTCACCCCAGGGCAGCAAGTCCCATCCTCATTGAAGCTGTGGTTACTATATTCTTGTTTTTTTCTTTTGCCTTTGATGTCTATAGACTTTGTGGGGATTACAGAGCTATTTACATACTTTGTTTATAACTTAGCTGAAGGATTTTGTCACCTGTATTTCCCGCCATTTTATAAATATTTCTTAACATTTTCTACTTGATTTATGGAACAAGGTGAACAGAATAAAGAGGTTTGGCCCATGTTCAGGTTTCATTCAACCTGAATTCCATTTTTTGAGCTGTAGATTTGTAGATTGTGTTGTTTTTGCTGATGTTCATTTCTCTTAGTTACAGAGTTAATTGTGACAAGTTGATTATTGCCTTTAACCCTGATGAGTAGCCTTGGAGAGATATGTTTGCAGTTTTACTGGATATTTCTTTTTGTCAAAGGTACAGTTTGAAAAGTGAAAGCCAGCTAGTCAGTTTCAGTTTGTTTTATACGGATTTTGTAGTTTCTCTTCCCTGTCCTTTTTAAGAAAATATATTATGGACATTTTGTACCTAATCCTAAAAAAGAAATGATAATGAAACTTTTGAAAGAAGGCCATATGGACTTAATAAGTACCTTAACTATATTATTCTGAATAACTTTGAGACTGCTTAAGAGAAGCATTTTTTTAAAAGATTTTTTTGATGTGGACCATTCTCTAAGTCTTTATTAAATTTGTTATGGTATTGCTGTTTTGTGTTTTGGCTTTTTGGCTGCGAGGCATGTGGGATCTTAACCCTATGACAAGGTATCAAATTTGCAGCCCCTGCATTGGAAGGCAAAGTCCCAACCACTGGACTGCCGGGGAAGTTCCCAGGGCAATAAGTAAACACACTCCAAACACCAAACCATCATTCAACATTTGTAACTCAATAGAATTTGCGAGAAGGTGGAATATAATATTTAGATTTTTTTTGGACATGGTAAATGAACAGTTCAGTCGCTCAGTCATGTCCGACTCTTTGCGACCCCACGGACTGCAGCATGCCAGGCCTTCCCTGTCCATCACCCACTCCCAGAGTTTACTCAAACCAATGTCCATTGAGTCGGTGATGCCATCCAACCATCTCATCCTCTGTCGTTCGCTTCTCCTCCTGCCTTAAGTTTTTCCCAGCATCATGGTCTTTTCAATGATAAATCATGGTCTTTTCAATGATAAGTGATACTACAAAATAAAATTCTTACATTTATTGCAGGATCTGTCTTTTTTTAAAATGATTTTTCCCACTTTAAATAAAAATTCAACAAGAGAAAAATTTTTTGGATGACCTATTTTTTATGCATATTCGGTAAAGCAATATGCATATCTTTCTGACTATACATGCACCTTGACTTTCCTAAATCCTTAAGATAATTATAAAAGTAAGTATTTGCCTATGTCCAAAAGCCCCAGTGATAAAGTGCTGTATCAGAATTTGGTTACTTCATGCCTCTTAAGAGGCAGGGTGGTCAGGGCAGGAAAGTGAGAGCATCTTGATCTGAACTCCATGAAGAAAACCTAGAGGAGACGTTAGGAATAGGACAATAACACTGGAAATTTCAGTGTGCTTCCCTACTTTCCAGACCAGCCCAAATGACCCCCCAAAACACTGATGAGTCTTGCTGCTTAATGCAGTCTGGAGAATTCAGCAGCAAAAACTAATTCATCTTTTCAGAGTTTCACTTCCCTTATAGATACGTTAGAATTAGGGGATAAAGCAATTGATTGTCCCAAATTGATATTCTGGCTCTGAAATCCTTCTTCTGACTTTAAGGAGGAAAAGACAGCAAAGAGAGAGGCCAGTGTCAAATGTGAAATTATTTTAAAGTAGTGGTTCAGGAAAATGAAATGAATTATGCTTATTATATTCTTCCATAATTGTTCCAAGCAACTCTTGAACTGTATTGATACTTTCTGAGTTTCTTTGAAGCTGAAAGTCATGGTTGGCTTGTTTATGTTTCCCTTGATTTCAGGTTGACCCCTGTGGTTACATCTTAGGGTCACAGGGACCCTTAGCTGCCATGGAAATTAGCTCTGTCTTCTAAGGCTCCAAAACTCCTCCTCAGAAGGGAAAATATTCTTCTGGTGTAGGTTAAAAGCCTTTGTGTTGGTGATTTTCTGTTTTAAGTGAAAGTGTTTTCATATTTCTTGGTTTGTGGACCCTGATATATATTGTAATAAATAGTACAACAAACTGATGTACATATTATGTTGTTTTAGGATGGTTGGGAGGAGCATATTAAACCATCAGTTTTTCATAGGCTGACTCTGCATTCAGGTGCCCAGATGCAGTTTGAAATCAAATAGCGATTTAATTTTGTTTTTCATTCTTTCCATTCCTAAAATGTCACCACAGACTCTACTTTATTTGAAACATATACACACAGAGATGTTACTATGCATAGTAGCTGTTTAATTGCAGCATATTTCATTAGGTTGCCTGCGTTAATTCTCCTCTGTTGGAAAAAGAAAACTGAAAGCAACTACATGGTAGTTAACTTCATATGAATTTTCATGAGTAAATATAGGCACTGGCTTGATGTTATTAGATGAGTGATCCTCAAAAGTTCATTATTCGAGTCCTAATATGACCAAGTGTGTAATTATAGAGTTGGCAGTTTAACAACTCTGAAGAAATTGTGTTCATGTGTCTGCTGATTAACTTTCATCTAAATCTAGATTCTTTGCTGTTAGACGTTGATAATGATATCATCCACCACCATTTTCTTTGTTCCGTTGACTTTCTTCTACTCTTGGTAGTGTTTTCACAGTCTCTTAACTATCAGCCAGGTTACCTGTACTCATTTATAGTTCAATTCAGTGATCATATAAAAAAAGAACTATTAATTATCAAGGGTAACAGCACAGTGGTGAAGGAAGTGAGGAGACTGCTCTCACAGGGCTTATGTTTGAGGGGAGAGTTGTGGGGAGGCTGCAAGAAGCCAGGAAACAAATAATTGACTGTAGGGTGGTCTTAGATAGCGGGAGATCCTGCAAAGAAAATTAAACAGGGTGAAAAGAAGATATTGCCTTGGTAGGAAGATCACCTTTAAGTATGCTNATGATAATGAAACTTTTGAAAGAAGGCCATATGGACTTAATAAGTACCTTAACTATATTATTCTGAATAACTTTGAGACTGCTTAAGAGAAGCATTTTTTTAAAAGATTTTTTTGATGTGGACCATTCTCTAAGTCTTTATTAAATTTGTTATGGTATTGCTGTTTTGTGTTTTGGCTTTTTGGCTGCGAGGCATGTGGGATCTTAACCCTATGACAAGGTATCAAATTTGCAGCCCCTGCATTGGAAGGCAAAGTCCCAACCACTGGACTGCCGGGGAAGTTCCCAGGGCAATAAGTAAACACACTCCAAACACCAAACCATCATTCAACATTTGTAACTCAATAGAATTTGCGAGAAGGTGGAATATAATATTTAGATTTTTTTTGGACATGGTAAATGAACAGTTCAGTCGCTCAGTCATGTCCGACTCTTTGCGACCCCACGGACTGCAGCATGCCAGGCCTTCCCTGTCCATCACCCACTCCCAGAGTTTACTCAAACCAATGTCCATTGAGTCAGTGATGCCATCCAACCATCTCATCCTCTGTCGTTCGCTTCTCCTCCTGCCTTAAGTTTTTCCCAGCATCATGGTCTTTTCAATGATAAATCATGGTCTTTTCAATGATAAGTGATACTACAAAATAAAATTCTTACATTTATTGCAGGATCTGTCTTTTTTTAAAATGATTTTTCCCACTTTAAATAAAAATTCAACAAGAGAAAAGTGTTTTGGATGACCTATTTTTTATGCATATTCGGTAAAGCAATATGCATATCTTTCTGACTATACATGCACCTTGACTTTCCTAAATCCTTAAGATAATTATAAAAGTCAGTATTTGCCTATGTCCAAAAGCCCCAGTGATAAAGTGCTGTATCAGAATTTGGTTACTTCATGCCTCTTAAGAGGCAGGGTGGTCAGGGCAGGAAAGTGAGAGCATCTTGATCTGAACTCCATGAAGAAAACCTAGAGGAGACGTTAGGAATAGGACAATAACACTGGAAATTTCAGTGTGCTTCCCTACTTTCCAGACCAGCCCAAATGACCCCCCAAAACACTGATGAGTCTTGCTGCTTAATGCAGTCTGGAGAATTCAGCAGCAAAAACTAATTCATCTTTTCAGAGTTTCACTTCCCTTATAGATACGTTAGAATTAGGGGATAAAGCAATTGATTGTCCCAAATTGATATTCTGGCTCTGAAATCCTTCTTCTGACTTTAAGGAGGAAAAGACAGCAAAGAGAGAGGCCAGTGTCAAATGTGAAATTATTTTAAAGTAGTGGTTCAGGAAAATGAAATGAATTATGCTTATTATATTCTTCCATAATTGTTCCAAGCAACTCTTGAACTGTATTGATACTTTCTGAGTTTCTTTGAAGCTGAAAGTCATGGTTGGCTTGTTTATGTTTCCCTTGATTTCAGGTTGACCCCTGTGGTTACATCTTAGGGTCACAGGGACCCTTAGCTGCCATGGAAATTAGCTCTGTCTTCTAAGGCTCCAAAACTCCTCCTCAGAAGGGAAAATATTCTTCTGGTGTAGGTTAAAAGCCTTTGTGTTGGTGATTTTCTGTTTTAAGTGAAAGTGTTTTCATATTTCTTGGTTTGTGGACCCTGATATATATTGTAATAAATAGTACAACAAACTGATGTACATATTATGTTGTTTTAGGATGGTTGGGAGGAGCATATTAAACCATCAGTTTTTCATAGGCTGACTCTGCATTCAGGTGCCCAGATGCAGTTTGAAATCAAATAGCGATTTAATTTTGTTTTTCATTCTTTCCATTCCTAAAATGTCACCACAGACTCTACTTTATTTGAAACATATACACACAGAGATGTTACTATGCATAGTAGCTGTTTAATTGCAGCATATTTCATTAGGTTGCCTGCATTAATTCTCCTCTGTTGGAAAAAGAAAACTGAAAGCAACTACATGGTAGTTAACTTCATATGAATTTTCATGAGTAAATATAGGCACTGGCTTGATGTTATTAGATGAGTGATCCTCAAAAGTTCATTATTCGAGTCCTAATATGACCAAGTGTGTAATTATAGAGTTGGCAGTTTAACAACTCTGAAGAAATTGTGTTCATGTGTCTGCTGATTAACTTTCATCTAAATCTAGATTCTTTGCTGTTAGACGTTGATAATGATATCATCCACCACCATTTTCTTTGTTCCGTTGACTTTCTTCTACTCTTGGTAGTGTTTTCACAGTCTCTTAACTATCAGCCAGGTTACCTGTACTCATTTATAGTTCAATTCAGTGATCATATAAAAAAAGAACTATCATCAAGGGTAACAGCACAGTGGTGAAGGAAGTGAGGAGACTGCTCTCACAGGGCTTTTGTTTGAGGGGAGAGTTGTGGGGAGGCTGCAAGAAGCCAGGAAACAAATAATTGACGGTAGGGTGGTTTTAGATAGCGGGAGATCCTGCAAAGAAAATTAAACAGGGTGAAAAGAAGATATTGCCTTGGTAGGAAGATCACCTTTAAGTATGCTGGTCAGAGAAGGCTTTCTGAGAGGGGGACATCTGCCCTGACTCCTGCCTGGACAAGATCTGGGAGGAGGAGTGTTCTAGGACAGAGGACACCAACCATTTTGGTGCCAGGGACCAGTTTTGTGAAACACAGTTTTCCCATGGACTGGAGTGGGTTGGGGTAGGAGGTGGGGGTGGGGTTGGTTGTAGGATGATTCAAGCCCATTACATTTTTTTCATATTTTGTTTAAAAATTTTTTTATATTTTATTTTTAATTGGAGGAGAATTGCTTTAAAATATTGTGATGATTTCTGCCATACATCAACATGGATGAACCGAGAGCCTATTATATAGAGGGAAGTAAGTGAGAAAGAGAAAGACACATATCATATATTAACACATATATATGAAATCTAGAAAGATGGTACTGATGATCCTGTTCTTAAGACAGCAAAAGAGACACAGACATAAAGGACAGATTTTTGGACACAGTGGGGAAAGAAGAGGGTGCGATGATTTGAAAGAGCAGCATTGAAACATATACATTACGACGTGTAAAATAGAGAGCCAGTGGGAATTTGCTATATGACAAAGGGTACTCAAAGCCAGTGCTCTGTAACAACATAAGCCCCTTGCATTTATAATGCTGATGTTAATCTGACAGGAGGCAGAGCTCAAGTGGTAATTCGAATGTTGGGGAGCTGCTGTAAACAGAGGAAGGTTCTTTTGCTTACCTGCCGCTGACCTCCTGATGTGCGATCCAGTTCCTAACAGGACATGGACAAGTAGTGGTCTGTGAGCTGGGGGTTAAGAACCTCTCTTCTAGGATGAGGGAAAAACTGTTGCCAGGGTACCATAGGGAGACCAAGGTGGAAGGATGGATTTAAAGTTTGGCACTTTGTTATGTATATCACACAAATAAAGTTGGAAAAAGATGACACTCGACAGGTAAGGGGATCAAACTATTTCAGGTTATGTATGTGTGTGTGTGTTAGTCACACAGTCATGTCCGACTCTGCGTCCCCAAGGACTATAGCCTCCCAGGCTCCTCTGTCCATGGAATTCTCCAGGCAAGAATACTGGAGTGAGTTGCCACTCCCTTCTCCAGGCAGATCTTCCCAACCCAGGGTTCCAAGCCGGGTCTCCTGCATTGCAGGCAGATTCATTACCATCTGAGCCACCAAGGAACCCTTATATTTTAATTATATTATGGGTTTTCAAATTATATCAATAAAAGTCTTTGCTTTGAATTCTTACAGACATAAACATGCCCCCTCCCACCGAATTGGGGTATGTTTCATGAAGTTTTTGTCCCCCTACTTATTATTATTTTACATCAATGAGTGGGAAGGTGAAATGATGCTGGTGATTATTTTTCTGAGGCACTGAATGTAGGATTTATTTAATTGTCTGCATAATCAGTTGAATGTGTTTGGAGCCATCCTGTTTTCCAAGGGCCTTATCCTGTTAACTATATGCACTTTCTCAAATTGTTTTTAATTTGCTGCTGTATTCCTAACCTTGGAAGCCTTCTTATTATCTCTCACCAGTCTTTGTCCCTCATAACTGATTTAATACTACCGGTAGGTTTAATTAACCTGTTTATTTCTCTGGTCTGGACCATTAATAAAGATGTTAAGTAAGACTATGCAGACCCTCCCACATTGAATATGCATTGCCATTTAAATTTTATTTTGCTTTGGGATCCTCTATTCTATTTTCAACAAAATACTCTTTTAATCTAAACCAGGTTTGGAAAGCACATTGTGCAAAACCTTAGTGTCTATTAAAAAAAAAAAGCTGCATAATGCTATATTTCAAGATCTATTGGTTTCTTCAGTCCTGCCAAGGACATTTTGCATTGAGGAAGATTTTAGCAAACTATTCCACAGATTTTGTCATTCGCCCCCACTCTACACCCAACCTCATCCCCCATTAGAAAAACAACCCTTCAATACTGTCGCTGTACAAGCTTTATGTTATGTTATGATCATTTGATTTCTTGAGGCACTTTGATGATCATATCAGAAGAAACATTTTCTTGGTTGATCTCAGGTCTTAGACATCACTTGTATTTATTCCTGCCGTTTTTACTCAGTTCTATGATTTAGCGTTTTTTGTTTTTAATGTGTTCATTTAGACCCTGGTACAAACATTTTCAAAAGTCAGTATTTTACAGATTCACTGCCAGTTGTTTCCAGGTGGTAGCAGAAAGTCACGTCAGGGCAGTCTTTGTTCTCCATCTTAGGCCCTGATTACTCTCATTCTAACACTGGGTCTTAGCCCAACTGTACAAAACTGCCCAAATGCCTGAGGACTGGTCTTGCCACCTTCATATCACAACCACCTTCCTGTTAAGCAGCTGGAGGAGCTTCAGAGGGGAACTGGAAATGGAGGGTGAGATTTCTGTAGGGTCTTGTGAGGGGCAAGGAGTGGACCTCTCAGGCCCACCAAGCAAGTCTCCAGAGACTGATGCACCCCGGTCCCTTGCTGTCTCTTTGGCACAGAGGATGATGCTGGGACCATTCCTGGAGAAAGGGAGATGAGATGAGAGCCTTGGTGAGGGAGCAAGGAGAGGGCCTGCTTTGGGAATGGCCTGTATTCCTGGGTTCTGTTAAAGAAAAAGATGTGTTAGTGTATCCTGTGGGCTTTGGGGGAGACATTTTCTTAGAGGAGGACTCTTAAAAGGCAGGACAAGCACAGGTGAAGAAATGGAGAGTGACAGGGAATTCCTTGGAGCAACCAATGGAGACATTGGCCTCCTGTGGAGGGTCTGTGATAGAGATGTCCTCATGATGGTAGATGGTGGGGGAGCAATCCTTGAGCACCCAGGCAGTAAACATTTTTCATGACCAGGTGACTCCAAGGCCAGGTTACATCAGTGCTGATCATGTCAGTTATTATGTTCCCTGCACTTTTTATCCTTTCTCTGCTTCCCTGCTCCAAGTTTGAATGGATCAGAATTCAGTTCAGTTCAGTTCAGTTCAGTCGCTCAGTCGTGTCCGACTCTTTGCGACCCCATGAATCGCAGCACGCCAGACCTCCCTGTCCATCACCATCTCCCGGAGTTCACTCAGACTCACATCCATCAAGTTCGTGATGCCATCCAGCCATCTCATCCTCGGTCGTCCCCTTCTCCTCCTGCCCCCAATCCCTCCCAGCATCAGAGTCTTTTCCAATGAGTCAACTCTTCGCATGAGGTGGCCAAAGTACTGGAGTTTCAGCTTTAGCATCATTCCTTCCAAAGAAATCCCAGGGTTGATCTCCTTCAGAATGGACTGGTTGGATCTCCTTGCAGTCCAAGGGACTCTCAAGAGTCTTCTCCAACACCACAGTTCAAAAGCATCGATTCTTCGGTGCTCAGCTTTCTTCACAGTCCAACTTTCACATCCATACATGACCACAGGAAAAACCATAGCCTTGACTAGGCGGACCTTAGTCGGCAAAGTAATGTCTCTGCTTTTGAATATACTATCCAGGTTGGTCATAACTTTTCTTCCAAGGAGTAAGCGTCTTCTAATTTCATGGCTGCAGTCACCATCTGCAGTGATTTTGGAGCCCCAAAAAATAAAGTCTGACACTGTTTCCACTGTTTCCCCATCTGTTTCCCATGAAGTGATGGGACCAGATGCCATGATCTTCGTTTTCTGAATGTTGAGCTTTAAGCCAACTTTTTCACTCTCCACCTTCACTTTCATCAAGAGGCTTTTTAGTTCCTCCTCACTTTCTGCCATAAGTGTGGTGTCAGCATATCTGAGGTTATTGATAGTTCTCCCGGCAATCTTGATTCCAGCTTGTGTTTCTTCCATTCCAGCGTTTCTCATGATGTACTGTGCATATAAGTTAAATAAGCAGGGAGACAATATACAGCCTTGACGTACTCCTTTTCCTATTTGGAACCAGTCTTTCAAGGCAGACAAACTAGGAATTGGGAAAGAGGAGAAACGCAAAGCACTAAACAGAAACAAAGGGGACTGTGATGGCCCTTTTCCATGAGCATGGAGTTTAGGCTCAAAACAGGACTGAAGGAGGAGAGGGAATAATTTAAATCTAAATGAACTTTGAAGTTTTAACTAGTACCCAGGACTGGGCACATCTTAACTGTAGAAGGTTTTTTGTTTTTTATTTTTAATTGCAAAGCATTTTAAGTAACTAAAAGTCACTTAAGATTTTTATTGCCTCAGATAATTAGAAAAGTCATGGTATCAGGCTAGATTGTTCTTAAAGAAGAGAGAGAAGGAATGGGTTTGAATGAAGTTCATGGTCAGGCCTAATTTTTGCACCTGTGCCTTGTGTAGCTCTATGCTTTCAATGTAACCTTTACCTTTCTGCTTTTAGAGATTACTAAGAATATAAACTAAGTGATGAGACTTCCTTTCAGTGTAGCAGCTCAGAAACTCCTTCATGTCAGCATCCTCAGTCTTTATTTGATATCTACACTTTGTCTCTTTGGTCTACAGAAATGAAGCCCAAATCTGGCTATGGAGAAATTCAGTGGGAAAAGTTAGCATCAGGAGAAGATGACAGGATGATGAAGGATCTGAGGTCCTTGCCCCATGAAGAAAGATAGAAGGGCAAGGGGCATATTTAGCATGTGAAAAATGAAGAGTCTGGCACCCATCTTCTTATATCATGGACAAAGGACTCTATTTAATTCCATATGCCTCCATAGAATCTAACTTGAAGCATTCTAGGGAGGAAGAGTAGATAATAACCAACTTACAACTTCAGAATGTCCAGAGCTCTTTTTAAATCCTGGAACCAGGTATACCTAGCAGAGTAAGCTGCCATCTCTAGATATTTGGAAGTGGAGGCTAACTGACTGAACACACGGGATGCCATAGAGGACCCTGCACTGAGGACATTCTCGGATTTCATAGCATAAGATCCCTTGCCCGTGCTGAGGTTTTGGGTGTGGTTAGCATGTCCTTAAAGAGGCACTGCCCGAGAACCCAGACTATCACAGCTCTGCAATTACCACTGTAATATGCACCTGAGGTGCCTGTGCTTGTATCCTTGTGCTGTCACGCCCAGTTTGACCACTGCCCATACTGCAGTTGTGTAGCTGAATCTTGTTTTCCTTTCTGGTTGTAGTAGCTGCAAACAGAAACAAAACAAAAGACAGATGCAGTATTAATTACAAAAATAGAAGGTTAAAGCTTCACCAAGTTTTGATTTAGTGCTCTTAAAAACATCTCTGCATCCATAATGTGTGAAGCGTTATGTCAGTGTCAGCACTGGTTTCACTTTAAAAACTTAGTTTTCCCAAGTTATAAGTATTAATGTATCTGTCATCAAAATAAAGGTTCTGAAATAAAGATTCAGTGTACAAAAGTTAATCTTTCATTGTCATAAAAAAAGAGAAAAGTACAAGTCCTTACCTGTTCAGTGAATGCTTCACCAACATACATCCTGAGGGGAGTTGAGTTTGAAGCCCCAGCAGTGTTCGACATGTCTCTTTGGGGATTTAGTTTCCAAATTGAGACTCTAATAATCTTCTGCTTCTGCTATTTACAATGGGAGTTCATCTGTCAGCATAAAGACACAGCCTTCTCTCTGGCAGCAGAAACAGGGCTTACAAGATACATTCATTCATCCATAAGTATTTTTAAAGATGCAAACATGCTGTTATTTTCACTACATTAAAACACACACACACACACACACACACACACACACACACACACACACACACGTCTCTTCATCTTACACTCCTATCTAGCTAACACTACATTTAACCTGCTTATCAGCCGAGTTTTCCAGGAGTTTTCTAAACTTGTGGTCTTCAATTCTTCTCAAAGAATACTTTATTTAACTCAGTACCTTGAAGATGTCAAATATTCTTAGTGTTAAGATCATTCTCAATATATATTACTATCCCAGCCATGCATACATGCATACTCAGTCACTCAGTTGTGTCCAGCTCTTTGGACTACCCATGGACTGTAGTCTGCCAGGCTCCTCTGTCCATGGGATTATTCTGGCAAGAATACCAGAATGGGTTGCCATTTCCTTCTCCAGGGGATCGTCCCAGCCCCATTTCACTTGCCAGAACCCAGAAGCATATGTGGTTACCAGAGGAGATAAATTTTGACATGAATCTTGAAGTTGAGTTTTAAAATGTAGGCAGAAGGCTGAAAGTGAAGTCCCCAGGTCAGACCCATGGCCTTGTCTGAGTCTAACCACAGAGAGAGTGAACAGAATTCTTCTTGTGGAGTTAGGGTCAGGAACACAGAAGGCAGAAAAAGAATCAACAAAAAAGAGATGAGATGCCAGACTTCCTATGAGAAGAAACACTAGCAGAAACTTAAAAGAAGTATTAATATTTGAGACATTAAATCTCTAATTCGGGGAAGGCAATGGCACCCCACCCCAGTACTCTTGCCTGGAAAATCCAATGGACGGAGTAGCCTAGTGGGCTGCAGTCCATGGGGTCGCTAACAGTCGGACAGACTGAGCAACTTCATCCTTCTGTCTGGTTCTAGAAAATTCTTCCTTTCTAACTAAAACTTTATCTTGTAGCAGTCTGACTGAAAATAATTCAGTCAAAAAAATAATATCTGTACAATGTGTTTTAATAAATGCTGAAAATTATACAAATAGTATTTCCTTCACTAGCAGTTACGAATCTTACTTTACTGTAGTTTGAAGGCTATAAGTACATTGAGCTTTAATGAATCTTTGGGATAAATTATTGATGATCATGAATGCTCTCACACCGAAGCCAATGAGAGCTATACCCCTGAAGTTTCATGAACATAAATTGTGTCTGTATATTATAAGTCTATTAGGAGAATCACAATTTCCTGCTGATGAGAGCTGTGGGTACAATCATTTTGCAACATGGTGGTCAGTTTTCAGTAACCCTTAGGTTATTAGATATTGATCAGATGCATTTTCTTTTTCATGCCACTTCAGGCCTTTGGTGAAAGGGGAACAGAACACAGTAAGTGAATACTGTATGCATGTAGATAGTAAACCACATAAACATGTATCTCCTCAGCAATTGGCATTGAAGTTGTGACAAATCAGGCTCTATCCAGTGCAGTTCCCTGGGGGTATTCAACATTTATCTGGCACTGGTCACTAATATCAGTGTGGATATGTGTCTCATTAGGAGTTGTCTTAAGGAATAATACATAAGGGAAATAATATATAAGGGATGTCTTAAGGAATGCCTTTGGTTGGAAGATAGCCCCTGCTGCTGCTGCTGCTAAGTCGCTTCAGTCGTGTCCGACTCTGTGCCACCCCATAGACGGCAGCCTACCAGGCTCCCCCGTCCCTGGGATTCTCCAGGCAAGAACACTAGAGTGGGTTGCCATTTCCTTCTCCAGTGCATGAAAGTGAAAAGTGAAAGTGAAGTCGCTCAGTCGTGTCCAACTCTTCGCGACCCCGTGGACTACAGCCTACCAGGTTCCTCCATCCATGGGATTTTCCAGGCAAGAGTACTGAAGTGGGTTGCCATTGCCTTCTCCGAAGACACTCCCAGCAGGTCATAATTTATGCACCCAACCCTAATTAAAGATTTCAAAATTCTATAACCACCACCAATGCACATAGAAGCAGAGTTCTTAAATACAGATACTCTGGACTTGTGCAGGGGAACCATGAATAAGCTGGTTTTCTTAGCTGTGAACAAATTGATCTTTACTTTTCCCACCAAGTACCTAGTTACCAAATAGGCAAGTTGTGAAAGTGCTCAGAGTCCTAAGAAAGCAGGGACACCAAAAAGTATCTATCAATCAACTTAAAAAAAAAAAAAAAGGAACAAACTTGAACTTTATAATCAAAGGAATCTGGAAAAACTCCATTTTAATTTCAGCACATACATGAAATTATGTGTTTTATGATTTAGTTGTTTTTTAATTACAAATGCAAGAGGAAGTACCAAATGTTTTCAGTTAGAGCCCTACAAATGTCTTCAGCTGACCTTGTTCTGCACTGAAATGGAAGCAAAGACCCTCTCTAAGCGTGCACAAGTATCCCAGGCTGTGTGCTGGTCCAACAGTGTCTTTGTGACCCAGAAGGTAATTAGTTTGAGCCCTGAAGGATGATTGGATTACCCTTATCGGCACGTGAGCTTGCAGCTCGACAGACATTATTAATGGTCATAAAATTATCTGATCCCTTTTTAACACCAGCCTTAGCGTTTGTCTCCCTGACCTCGTGCAGGAGTTATTCCCACAGGCTGACCAATGTGCTGGGCGAAGATGAATTCCTTTTTATTGGTTTGAAATTTATTGTTCGTTAATTTCATTGATCAAAAGGAATAAAAGATCAAAGAAGGAGTAGCCCATTACATGAAGATACAAATCATTATTACTTTCTTTAATATTTTTGACATTAGCATTAATCACTATGAATTATGGCTGTGCTCCTCTGGACGTAATGTGCAACTTCAAACACATTTTATTTGAACATTGCATTATTGCTCACCATGTTACTTCAGCAAGTTTTCTTTTAGCACAGTTTTTTTCCCCTCATTTGCAACCAAATGGGGGTAAAAGCATCATGCTTGTATCTCTAGAGGCTGTGATCACACATCTGTGTACCTGTATCTGCTTTTGCAGCAAAATACTTAATATTTAATAGACGTGACTGAGCTGTGTTCTTTCCTCAATAAACTACACTGACTTGAAAGGCATATAAATATTCAGGATCTGTGGAATCAACAACAAATTTGACATTTGACGGGGTAGAGGGGGACTTTGAGCCGTGAATGATACGGTTAACGTGAATGATAGGATTGTGCACTTGATTTGAAAATGGGAGGGAAAACATACAAAGACACCTTTAATGCATCTATAAAGACATGCATTTCCTAGCCAAAGGACTGTTTTCCAAGACAATTTTGTGTGGTTATTCTAAAACTAAGTATGAAAGATTCAGTTATACGTGTACTTTGGGGACGATGACTGGGAACAATTCGTTATTTCTTCTTATTCAATACACACCTTTGGTTATTTATAACAAACAGTTTTTTTTTCTTGGTCCTTTTTTTTCTTTCTTTTAGTCCTTTTCTTTGAATGTCTGCCTGTGTGATCAGTTGTGACCTCTTATAACAAAATAGATATGTGAGAGCTAGAGAGATTCTCAAGATTATTCTAGTTACTGCACTTTACAGGTGGAATGCTTGGATGAAGCAGAGATAAAGGGTTTGTCTAAGGATTCACAGTTGGCCAGTATCACTGCTGGCTCTGGAACTACACATACTTGACTCCCAATTTATTGATCTCCAAAATAAGTTTCATTTGTTCTATGGCTAAATTGCTTCAAAGGTATACTGATTGTTTTCAAAATAATTGAAGTTGCCTGTAAATTTGCTTGTGCTTGAAACTGAAGGTCTTTGTCCATCAAATATCAAGTGGAACTCAACAAGCTTTTACACAGCATCTCCTGTCTGATAGGCCCTGTGCTGGGTACTGGAAAAAAGCAAAATGCAAAGGTAGCTTTTGATTTCAAACTTTAGTGAGGCAGACAGACTCAGGTAAAAATCAAATTACAACATACTGTAAAGTATAAATGTTAGAAACTTCATGCTATTCGTGCATGCATTCAAGGAAGAACGATCTAATCTTTTGGCAAGATCAAGAACTATTTCAAGAAGATAATTCTTGAATGTATGAGGTATTGAAGAGAAAAGAGGTATTTTCTTGCCCCCGCCCAAAAAAGATGGTGGGGCATGGCATTCAGAACGGAGAAGAAAAGTTGAATGTGCAAATATCCAGAGATGTGAAAAATTACAGCATGCTCAGAACACTCAGCTGTGCGGGAGGTAAGGGAATGAAGGTACGTGTGGTAGGTGATGGATCAGGCTGAAGAGGAAGACAGCAGCCACATCCTCCACAGCATGGCTAAGGAAACTGGCAGAGCCAGAGCCAGGTTTATGCAGATGTAAAGCATGATCTGATTCATGGGTTAGAGCTACCATCATGAGGACAGTGACGTGGGAATGGGACTGGAGACAGGGTGTGTAGCATCTCCCTTGGCCCGAGCAAGAGTGCAAGGGCCTGGATTATGACCAAGCATGATCATTCATTAGAGAGAACTTGCCAGCATGAGGAATTATGAGGGAGGAGGAAAAGGCTATCGTGGAGACAGAAGCGTCAAGTATGACTTCCAGACTTAGGACTTCTGTGAATGGCATATGATGTAAAGTGACTTGGAGGTGGGGAAGAAGGGTAAGAATACAGTAAGCTCAGTTTTGAGTATATTGAGCTTGAGGTCACAGCATTCATCCATGAGGTCATTGTGCCCAATCCCCAGTGGGATGTATAGTTCTGGTGAGAAATCTAGGTTGGTGGTATAGGTGAAGGAATCACCAATGTATACTGGCCATTTAAGCTTGTGAAAGACGGTAAACATCCAGAGAGTACTTAGGGAGGTAGCAGTATGGAAGGACACAAAACTCTCAGGGACCCCAAAATTTCTGAGATATTTAAAGGAAGAGCTACTGTATAGAAGTCCACTAAGGCGTGGAAAGTCAGCAGACTGAGATATTAGAAAATAAGGGCAGAGTATTTCAATGTGCCAGAAACCTAAGGTCACAGTAAGATGAGTGCTGAAAAGTGCATTTGACTTGTCCATTAGTGGAATATTGGTGACTTAAGCAGAGGCAGTTCCTGGCATGGTGGGACAGTCCGTTTCAGAGACAAGAGAGGAGATGGGCAAAACCAAGTACAGATGACCCTGGGGGAAAATGTTGAGGTTTTAAGGATGTCAGTTCCCTCACAATTGAAAATCAAAATATCCCTTGATATTTGGCCCTTCAAATCTGCAATTCTACTTCCTGGGATTCAACCAGCCACAGATCACATAATACTGTAGTATTTACTGAAAAAAAAAAAAAAATGTTTATAAGTGGACTCACCCATGCAGCTCATGTCCATGAGATTTAGGGGTCAATTTTTACAGATAAAAGGCTCTAACACAAAGTAGTGATGGTCAGGAAAAATGCAGGAGTCAAGGAGTAGGGTGGGGATAGGCAGATGGGAGTAATTTTAGAGACTGATGGGGACGAAGACTGTCTAGACTGGGAGAGACTGGATTTAGAGGTGAGGGGACTTCCCTTGTGGCACAGCTGGTAAAGAATCCACCTGCAATGTGGGAGACCTGGGTTCGATCCCTAGGTTAGGACGGTCCCCTGGAGAAGGAATGGCTACCCACTCCAATATTCTGTTCTGGAGAAAACTATGGACTGTATAGTCCACGGGGTTGCAAAGAGTCAGACATGGCTGAGCAACTTTCACTTTGGGGGATCCCCCATGGTTTAGTGGTAAAGAGTCCACCTGCAAAGCAGGAGACATAGAAGACGTGGGTTCCATCCCTGAGTCAGGAAGATCCCTGAAGAAGGAAATGGCAACCCCCTCCAGTATTCTTGCCTGGAGAATCCCACGGACAGTGAGCCTGCTGAGCTACAGTCCATAGGGTTGCAGAGAGTCGGACATGGCTGAAGTGACTTGGCATGCGTGGGACTATTAAAGGAGGATGTCCCTGGATAATGTGATCCATAGCACAGTGGGAAAGCTGCCTTTGACGAGGAGGAGGGAGCGTGCACACTTTCAGACTACAGAGGAGGATAGTGCGGATGTAGACTTGTTTGAGCAAGAAGTACCATGGAAAACTCCCAAGACATCATTGTTTTGAATAGCAATCCTGACTTACTATGTGACCTTGGGCAACTTTTATGATTTCTCTTTTCTTCAGTTTTTTCATCTGTAAAATCATAACACTAATTATCTAAACCTTATTGAGTTATGTGAATTAAATGAGTTAATGCTTATCTAATTCTCAGTTCAGTACCTAAGGACAATGAAAGTGCTTGAAAATGGCAGCTCTCATGAAGGGATGGCTGAAGAGCTATCATCCTTTCATCTTTCCTGATTTTTTTCATTTCATTCTGCAAGTATAGCTCCTCTCTACTCCCTTTCCTTCCCCCACCTTGGAGCTCTACCCTGGTATTTTCCTCATCCAATTATGTGGTCCTTCTTTAGAGTTGGAAGTCCATTTATTATGAATGGCTCCCTCCTCCTTTTCAAAGGCAGCTTTCCCACTGTGCTATGGACCACATTATCCAGGGACATTCTCCTTTAATATTCCCGCTCACCTCTAAATCCAGTCTCTCCCAGCCTAGAGTCTTCTTCCCCATCAGTCTCTAAAACTACTCCCATCTACCCACCCCCACCCTATTCCTTTTATATTTAAGTTTGTACCTGGTTCAAAGAGAAAGTGCAACTAATCTGTCATTATCAAGCTGTCACTTTTTCCCCAGTTCATTCACTCAGCTTGTTTGCATGTATCAACTGTAAGCCAGGCAGAGAATGAATCACACAGTGCTAAGACACACCTGCCCATTTTGGGACAGCAAAGAGAATGCTACCTCTGGTGGCAAAACAATAGTTATTTGCCCAGACACTGAGCTCTGGACACAAGGAGTTCAGTCTCCACTTTGCGAGAATGATCGTTGCTTGACTCTTCATTTGTGCCTTGAGACGAGTTGAGTGACGGCAGGGGGTAAGTGGAGTAACCCATACTCATCTTGTCTGACCAGTTTTTCCTGGACTGTAAAGATCAATTGTCTTCAACGTGATGCTCAACAATAATTCTTAGAGCTGTCTCACAATTTGTCAGAGTTCCTTAAAACATCCCAATATGGCCACTTACAGTGCACAGAGGAGAAGGTAACTAATCGAACTTGCTGGAAGAAAAGGCAAAAGGGTCCCCTTCTAAATCACAGTCACATTGATAATAACCATGTGTGAGCCCCTGTCTCCTTTCTTCCTGCTCATTCTCTCACACACAAGCACTCCAAGAGGTATAACAAGAGTTTTCCCCCTAAATATTTTGTATATTTCCATGGTGAAAAAGAATCTCATGATTTATTAGTCCATTGAAAACCCATTAAAGATTCACTCGCTTTGATTAAATGGCACCATTTTAAAGGTTAATCAGTGTCATTTTTTATATTTAAAACTTAAAGGTACAGTGCTTCTTACTTACTGAAAATTATCACCAACAAATGGAATGCGAAAAGATGTTGAAATGCATGGTTACTAAAAGTGTGGAATAAATAGTGTGATTCCTTTCTTGGTCATAGTCTATGGGTCAGTACACTACTAATAATACACATTTTTCTCACTTCTAGTAACTCCAAGGTCAGTATGAGTGTCCCTGTTTTTAGTTTGCTCCATGTATCTCTATACTAAGCAGGTTGAAGAATTTCTTCTTTCTCTGTCCTTTGATTTCCAGCAAACTGTTGGTAAATCTGTCATCAGCAAAGTGGAAAACTGTGCCCTAGTCTAATGGAGAAATACTCTGTTTTTCTTTATGTCGCTTTTATTACAATTTTCTTTACTCTCATTATTTTTAATTTTTATTTTATAAATACCTAATCATTCTTCTTGTAAGTAGGAAGAAATCATCACAGACAAGAATAGGGCCATCTTTGACCTTCATCCCCAAGCTAGGTCCCCTCCCAGATTCTTTGCTCAGCTTAGTACACAGATAATCATTCTGCTTTTTACCATCAAAATGGCATTAAGTGGGTGTTCATCTGTACATTTTTCAACCTCTGATATGTCCTAGAGATAGCTTATTTTGCCTTCATAATTTACCATGTAAAACTTACAAAATAATTTCAAATGAGTTTTGGAAAGGTTAAGAAGAAACCCTTCACATGTAAATCAACTATGAGTAGGTATTAGAAGTTAAATCCTGCAACTATTTAAGTAAGCTTTGGAGACCTGGGTTCGATCCCTGGGTTGGGAAGATCCCCTGGAGAAGGAAATGGCAACCCATTCCAGTATTCTCGCCTAGAGAATCCCATGGACAGAAGAGCCTGGTGGGCTGCAGTCCACGGGGTCGCAAAGAGTCGGACACGACTGAGCGACTTCACTTCACTTGATTTAGCAGGTGATAACAGAGAGGCTGGTTTGTATTCTCTCTTGAGATCTTGACAGTCTCCTATCCTGAGGTTCTGTTTTGAAGACTTGCCCCCATTTGTCTGTAGAGAGTGTGGTTTCTTTGCTAATGACTTTCATCATACTAAGTCTTTAGTTGTAAGAACTAAGTGGTGATGTTCTGATGTGATTACCTGGTTTTTGCTTTTCAATGAATTCCTGCATCAGGGAACAAGCATCCTCTTTTAATATAATGAAAGCACACTGTGTTGGATAACTGATCTGTGCTTCTTCTCTAGAGAGAGAAAGAAGAAAGACGCTATAGCAAATGCCTGTACACAGCATGCTCTTTTCTGTGTAAAACGTATTGAAGAAGCAACACCACTCTGATAGTGCTATGCTTGGCTCTGCCACAGATAGAAGAATTCAATAAGAAAATTTTAAAAAATCTAGATGAATTTAATCTGTATTCATGAATAATTATTTGGCTATGATTCCCTTGTTTACCAAGTAATTATGGTTTTAAAATCTGTTTGGGTTAGCATTTAGCATTTCTCCATCCAAGGGAATCATAACATTGATGGAATATCTATCAGCCCATTCTTATGAGCTAAAGTAATTAAAAAATTCTTTATTATTCTCTGAATGATAGTAACTTATAATAAATTTGAAATGAGTTGTTCAAATATTGACTATCAAAGCAGTGTCCTTCTGCTTTCTGAATAAGGCAAGGGAGAGGGTGGGAAGAATTTGAGGAGTTTTATAAGTCTTTAATGACACTCATGATTTCAGAATCACCCATACATTGGGAAAAAAAAGGAATAAGAGATTTAGGCACAGCACACATACCAAGGAACAAGCACAAAATTATATGCAATGTGATCTCAATATTCATCAGATCTACGTAAATGAACTTCGAATCTGAACTTCAGAAGCATGAAACTACAGGGCTGTTATGCAGCGTCATGGGCTTCCCAGGTGGCTCAGTGGTAAAGAATCTTCCCGCCAGGGTAGGACACGCAAGAGACATGGGTCTGATCTGTGGCTTGGGAAAATCCCTGGAGTGGGAAATGACAACCCACTCCAGTACTCTTGCCTGGAAAATTCCATGGGCCGAGGAGCCTGGCAGTCTGCTGTCCATGGGGTTGCAAAGAGCCAGACACAACTGACAGACTGGGCACCATGATACGTGCTTCAGTACTTCTCCTCTCTGACTAAGTTAAATCAGGAAACCCACCCTTTTGAAAATGTGCCCCGTCTCATTGCTTCTGTTGTCTTAGTGGCTAAGTCCTGTCTTATTCTTTTTTTGACCCCATGGACTGTAGCTCATCAGGCTCCTCTGTCTATGGGATTTCCCAGGCAAGAATACCAGAGTAGGTTGCCATTCCCTTCTCCATGGAATCTTCCCCACCCCAGAATCAAACCCACATCTCCTGCACTGGCAGGCAGATTCTTTACCACTGAGCCATGTGGGAAACCCATCTCATTACTAAATGTAAATGAACATCCATTTATAAAATTGTTACTGTTAAACAAAAACACCTATTTGTGCTACTTTCTATCTTGAGTTACTTTCTAAATTAGGTACAACTCTGTAGGAAATTTAAAAAAAATTCTTCCAACAAAATGAGAGCATTGAACCAAAGTACATCTCGTATCTGACTGCTACCGCTGTATAGGAATTCTAAGTTAGCTATCATTCCAATAAACAGTTCTTGATTTGTTTTCCTTTGAAAATGTTGTTTGAAGCTATTTAGAATTTTTTGCAAGTGAGGATGGTAGAGTAGAGATAGGGGTTCTCAGCAGGTACTAGGAAAATCGTGTACTTTTTTTTTTTAAGAACCACAATGTTGAAACTACGTAATTACATAGTAACTGTTGACCTTGTAATTACACTGTAAGTACCTGTAGTGACAAGATAAATGCATGGTTATTTCAGTCTTTTAAACTATAGGGCTATCATGCGACCCTAACAATGTAAGCTACATAGTAATTTATTTGTAGAATAAATAGTGCTTATCCACAAGTAATACCCACACATGTGTGGTGCTTGCTACACAGACCCATAGAAAGATGGCAAATCAGTGCCCTCTAGACACTTTTATTGAAATGCATGCACAAGCCACATGCATCCATATCACTAGAATTATTTATTTGTGGACCATCTTGGGGGGGGGGTCTTAATCACTACCCTTTTCCTAAAATGCCTTGGTCTCTACATAAATAGAGTCAGTGCTTTTTATTGATCATTCTTTTTGATGTTGTTGCAACAGCATGTAATCATATGGTTTATTGACTGGGCAGTCCTCTTGTCTTTATGGATTTCCTTCACGCAAAGGCACTTTTGTAAAATTTAAAGAAAAAAAAAGCACATATATCAAACAACATTTTAACAAGTTTTAAGTGATTGTCTTTATCTGATTTTGCACTAGAAATTATAGTTGTGAAGAATTTTCTAAATCATAAATGCCTTTGTAATGTAAACACTAATGGGTGGGTTAGTGCTAAACTTTACTGAATGCATATTAAGCCCTAGGATATCATGATAATTTGACCATGTCTACTAAAGTTCAGATTTCAACATACTGAATGATTTTTTGACAATTTCATAAGAATTGAGAAGACAGATGACTGCTTTTCCAGTCACTTATTCATTCAAGATATTTGTTTTCAGTCTCTCCATTGTACCAGATACTACACTACGTAGTCTTTAGTGACTGAGTATAATGTGAAAGAAAATTGAACCATTTACTTCAATCTATTGAATAAAAATTACTCCCTTTGTTGTTGTCGTTTAGTTGCTGGGTTGCATCCAACTTTTTTGTGACTTCATGGACTGTAGCCTGCCAGGCTCCTCTCTGCATGGAATTCTCCAGACAAGAATGCTGGAATAGGTTTCCATTTCCGCTTACACGGTATCTTCCCTATCCAGGGACAGAATCTGTGTCTCCTGCATTAGTAGGCATGCTCTTTACCACAGAGTCACCAGGGAAGGCCATAAAAATTATAGGAAGCATTAAGTATAATAGAAATAAATTAAAGGCATCCAGTCATAAAAGCAAAGGAGGGCTAGTGATGAAGGAGAAGAGTGTTCCAGGCTGGGTGTACAGTGTGGTACAACTATCCCTGGACAAAGGAGAAATGGCATGGGAAATTTGAAGCCTCTAAGTCTGGAACTTGGAGTTTGAGAGGCTGAGCTTGTGAAGAAAAGATTCCCAAAGACAGGCTGTTTGGGAACAGGCTCTTTGTTCCTCAAGCAACCTTAAAGCGGGGCATTGGGATTTCATCCCAAGGTCAATAAGCATTAAAGAATGTAAACAGAATGTAACACCTAGAACATCAGAAGTCCCTCCCCTATTCTGACTGCATAGTTCTTCATTCTGGAATGTTGAGTGCTGCCACCCTTAGTTAAAACCGTACGTTTGTCTGGGTCCAGTGTAAATGTAAAGTTGGTTAGATTGATGACACTGGAAGAACCAGTCTTGAACTATTAATTGGCCCAGGTATAGTCAAGATGATTGGAGAAGGAAATGGCAACCCACTCCAGTATTCTTGCCTGGAGAATCCCAGGGATGGGGGAGCCTGGTGGGCTGCCGTCTATGGGGTCACACAGAGTCGGACACGACTGAAGTGACTTAGCAGCAGCAGCAGCATGTCCTAAAAAGAGTTGGAATTTTAAAATCCAGTCCAAGAGTCTGTCTTTTATTTGGTGTGTTTTACCATTTACATTCGTCATGATTACTAAGCAGACATGTTACTACCATCTAATTGTGTTTTCTTTTTTCTGTCCTCTTATTTACTACTTTTTCCCTTCTTTCCTGCTGTCTACTGTGTTGATAAATTTTTCTTTATGCTTTTTCTTAGAACTACACCAGTTTGTTTGTTTTTAAAAGATTTACTGCCGTCTATGGGGTCACACAGAGTCGGACACGACTGAAGTGACTTAGCAGCAGCAGCAGCATAGTCAAGATGCTTATAATTGGATCCTGAACTCGATGTATCGCAGATTAGTGTTTATCAGTGCTGTAGGTGGAAGTTTGTCAGCCTGAAGGTGGTTTCAGCTCATGAGACATGCTTCAGTCTTCCCTTGTCTGAAACCTTGAATCATTCAATAAATAAGCCACTGGCATTTTCCCCCTGTGGCCTCTGTGTTGATCCTCTAACCACCACTCAGTTTTCACATGGAGTATTTGTTCCTTTTTCTGACAAGGGTTTGCAAGCGAACCTCCCTAGGAGAGACTATATATGTGAACCACTCCGAAGGGCTTATGGAAAGCTAAATCGGGACTGTTTTTCTTAGCACATCAGTGTATGATCAGGAGAAAAGAAGAAAAAAAGCAAAAGGCAAACTTTTGTTTGGATTCAAATGTCATCTTTGCCTGTGCCGCGTTTATTTTTATTTCCTCTCTGACAAGGAATGTTAACTTTCCAGGAAAACTCAACTTCTCTAAGAACAGCCAACACAAACAATTTTTTTAAGGTGTGATTTTCCTTGAGGCTGTGATTTTATCGTTTGGAGGGAATGGCGAGTTGGAATAAAAGAAAGCTTGGAGTGTACATTTCCTTTACTAGGACATCAGTTTGCATCATGCTTTGGATATTGTAGCTATAGTTTTCCAGTCCTTTGGCTTTTAGGAGACCCTGATGTGAAACAAAATGGAAAACTCTATTCACATTCTCTTTGGGTCAGATCTCCAGGAAACATGGGGAAGGTGAGAGGAACTTCTGCTTGCTCATGACATACTCTAGACAGACATGATCTCTGAACATATTGGCATGGTCAGCTTTTGATATTGGGGCAAGGTGTATATTCTGAAATGAAAGCAATAAAAGGGAAAAACAATGTCTATTTGGGTAGCTTGTTCTCAAAATGGTTTTTTATATGAAATGTTCAACTAAACAAGGATCTGAATTCCCTAACTTTGTGACTTTGTATCTTCCATATTACAGATCAAAGACAATATACTGTTGTTGTTCAGTCACTAAGCTGTGTCTGACTCTTTGTGACCCCATGGGCTGCAGCATACCAGTATATATAAGACAATATATATTTATTTATATTTTTTCAATTCATTTAAAGGTTAAGTAGATTTCTCTATTCTTTCAGTATGTTAAGAGAGACCCATATTCTCTTGCAGGATTTTCTTAGTACTTTTGAATTTGAATGAATATCTTCTGCTTATAATATGTATATATTTTACAATTTGTAGCATTAACAATTGGCAGGTGAAGCCATTCATGTCCTCTGTTTATTATGACAAAAGATTAAGCTCATTAATAGATGGTGTTTGCATTTTAACCCTATCTTCCTATTTCTTTTATAATCATAAACTGTATCAATGACAGTTATTTAAGAAAATAGGCAGAATAGGAAAGGTGGAGATTAGCTCAAGAATATAATTGCACTAATATTTATAATGTGTGACATCTTGAATTCTACCCAATACTAGAGCTTTACTTTTTCTTTGAACTTTTACTATTAATGATATTCAGACTGCCAAAAAAAAAAAAAAAAAGGTTGAAATGCCAACATCATATTGGAAGACAAATTTACATTTCATTCCCAACACTGTAATTTAATAAAAGTTTTATGGTGTTATGGGTACTTAATTATGCTCGAAGCAGAGCTGGAATTTAACATTGTTCCACATACAGAGAAGATTTGGTGGTGCTTTATTTTAAAAAGATCCTTTGAACAAGCTTTGTAGTATGTGATACACCAAATATGCTGCTTTTAAAAGACACTTTGGAAAATAGTGAATTACTTAAATTGTATTTCATTTCTGTTACAGACAATAAACTCTTATAATTCACTTAAGGTGATTTAATATCCGAGGTTACTGGATTATCATACGTTGAAATATATTCATTCCTCTTAGAATTGCAGTTCTGTTGATGTTACTGTGATATAGACTGTGCACGCAGCTTTTATATTGTGAGCTAAGACATGAATTTTCTCACATTTTTTAAAAGTAAACACTATTTAATTCTCCTGAGCACCCTTGGAGATAGTTTTTACCACCCCTTCCCTCTTCTCATATCTAATCAGCAGTTCTATTGGTTAGATCTTTTTAAAACTCAGTGAGAATCATGTTCTCCTCCTCTAGTTAAGATTGTTCTAAGCCTTCTTCCCCAGTATGGACAAAATCTCATCCAGACTGCCGCTTACAGTTCTCCAGTCTGGCCCCCCTCCTTTCACTTGCATCTCTCACGTCCCAGGAAACTCCAGTTCTTGGAACAGGACCTCTCTGCACCCTCATTGCTTCATGCGGTTTCCTCTGATAGAATTCTTTCCCTTCTCCCATTTCAACCTGATTTTTTTTTTTTCATCTTTCCAGACTTGACCCATATGCCACCTCTTTTTCAGACAAAAGTTTTTCTCCAACATTGGCTTCCTTTACTATATTCTTTATTTTCCTTTACATTTAAACTTACAAAAGATTTTTTTTTCTTACATATGTGACATCTCTGTGTGAACTTCCAAGATCCTTGTCAGAAGACTCCATATCTCACACGTGCCCTGAAGCACTTACCTGTACAATGTCTTCTACACGGTAGCCACTTCCTTGTTGTTTATGGAATGAATAGAATGACATTTGGAGCAGATGTTTGTAGGTGCTGAAAGCTACTGAGTGACCACCTCTTTTCCTTTGAATAAATTTTACTTAATGTCTCCATTTAAACTGATTATAGTATCAAAGCTACAACTCTAAACTATTAACAACTATTACCCTTATGTATGCACCAACTCTTTCATCTTTAGGAATTCCTAATTGGTTGAAAGTGTCCATTTATCCATCCACTTTATACAACAGAGTATTTATCTTTTATGCTAACCACTTCATCATTTTGTATGGTTGCATAACTAACACAGGTATTCCCAGGCATAGCCATTTTGAGAGTGAGGTTTTTTTTTTTTCTTAATAAACTTTCTTTTTAAAAGCAATTTTAGGTTCCCAATAAAATTAAGAGTTCCCATAAATCCCCTGTCCTTAACCACTTGCAGTCCCCTTCACTGTCAACATACCAGACCTGAATGGTGCATTTGTTTCAACCTGTGAACCTAAATCGTAGAAGGAAATGGCAACCCACTCCAGTATTCTTGCCTAGAGAATCCCCTGGACAGAGGAGCCCTGGTAGGCTGCCATCTATGGGATCACACAGAATCAGACATGACTGAAGTGACTTAGCAGCAGCAGCAGCAGCAGCAGCAATAAACCTAAATTGACATTTCATGACCAGTAAAAGTCCATAGGTTACATTAGGGTTCACTTTTGGTATTACACCTTCAATGGATTTCAACAAATGTATAATAACATGTGTATCTACCACTACAGTATCATGTAGATTAGTTTCACTGCCTTAAAAATCCTCTGTGTTCTACCTATTAATCTTTTTTCCTCCACACTAACCACAGGCAACTACAAAACTTTTTACTGTCTCCATAGTTTTGCCTTTTCCAGAATGTCATATAGTTGGAATCATGCAGTGTGAAGTGGTTTCAGACTGACTTCTTTCACTTAGTAATAGGATATAAAAATCCTCCATTTCTTTTCATGACTTGATTGCTCTTTTCTTTTTAGTGCCAAGTGAAATTTCACCATCTAGACGTACCACAGTTTATCCACTCACCTACTGAAGGACACCTTGGTTGCTTCCAAATTTTGGTATTTATAGATAACACTGATATAAACTTTAATGTGAAGATTTTGTATAGAAATAAATTTTCAGTTCATTGAGGTAGATACCAAGGAATATGAATGTCAGATCTTATGGTAAGCATATATTTAGTTTTGTGAGAAACAAACAAACTTTCTTCTAAAGTGGCTGTATCATTTTGCATTCACATTAGCACATGAATTAAAATTTCCTGTTGCTCCACATTCTCACCAGCATATATTGTCAATGTCCTGGATTTGGGCCATTCTAATAGGTGCATAGTGATATTATTTTTCATTTGTAATTCCGTAATGACATATGATTCAGAATATCTTTTCATATGCTTATTTGCCATCTGTGTATAGATTTTGCTGAGGTATCTGTTCAGGTCTTTTGCCGATTTTTAAAATAGGGTTGTTGTTTTTTGTTATTGTTATGTTTTAAGAGTTCTTTTATATTTTGGATAATAATGTGTCACATTTATCAGATTCAGATGTGTCTTTTGCAAATACCTTCTTTCAGTCTGTGACTTCTATCATTCTCTTTACATTTCTTTCATAGAGCAGAATTTTTTTTTAAAGTTTAATCAAGTTGAGGTTATCAGTTATCTATTTCATGAATCATACTTTTGGTGTTGTATATAAAAATTCACACCCATATCCAGGGTCATCTAGTTTTACTCTCTGCCTTCTAGGAATTTAATAGTTCTGTGTTTTACCTTTAGATCTATGATTACCTTGACTTAATCTTTGAAGGGAGTAAGATCTGAGTTTAGGTGTATTTTTTTGTATGCCATGTCTAGTTGTTCTACTACCAATTGTTACCTTTGCTCTCTTGTATAGCCTTTTGCCTTTATTAAAGTTTAATTGACTATATTTATTATAGTCAATATATATATATTTATATATATATATTTATATATTTATGGGTCTATTTCTGAGTTTTCTATCCCACTCCATAATTTATTTGTTCTTTCACAGTAATACAGTGTCTTGATTACTATAACTTAATAATAAGATTTTGATTGTGATTACATTGACTCTCTATATAAAATTTAGAACTGACCTCATGATAAGACCAAGTCTCCTATTCATAAATACAGAATCTCTATTCATTTAGTTCTTCTTTGATATCTTTTATCAGAGCTTTGAACTTTTCCTCAGATGCTTAACTCTAAGTAATATATTTATTAATATGCATAGAATTGTGTTTTCAATTTCAAATTTCATTTATTAATTGATGGTATATAGTAAAATGATTAGCTTTTGTATGTTAACCTACATCCTGTAAACTTGCTATAATTGCTTATTAGTTCCAGGACATTCTTTGTTGATTCTTTTGGGTTTCCTACATAGATGATCATGTCATTTACAAACAAAGACTATGTTATATTTTCTTTTCTAATCTATATAACTTTCATTTCCTTATCTTGTCTTAATTCATTATCTAAGACTTATAGCCAAAAAGCAATAGTGAGAAGGGACACCATTATTTTTTTCCCTAATCTTAATAGTAATGCTTCAAGTTTCTCATCATTAAGATGAATGTTAGCTGTATTTTTTAAAAATACGTTCTTTATTAAGTTGAAGAAAATATCCACTGTTCTTAGTTGGGTGAGAATTTTTTTTTTTTAATCATGAATGGGTGTTGCAGTTTGTCAGGCTTTTTCTGAACTTATTGATATGATCATGTGATTTTTCTTCTTTAACCTTTTGATGTGATGGATTACATTAACTGACTTCTGAGAATTGACTCAGCCATGTATACCTGGGATGAATCACATTTTATCATGTACCATTCCTTTTTCTACATTTTGGATTCAGTTTGTCAATATTTTTTGGATATTTTTGCATCTATATTTATGAGTGATACTGGCTTGTAATTTTCTTGTAATGACTTTGTATTAGGGCAGTGTTGGCCTCACAGAATGAGTTATAAAGTATTTTCTCTGCTTATATCTCTGGAAGATATTGTAGAGAACTAGATAGAACTAGTATAATTTCTTCCAAAATGTTTGATAGAATCACCAGCGATTCCATTAGGACTGAGTTTGTGTGTGTGTGTGTGTGTGTGTGTGTGTGTGTGTGTGTGTGAAGGTTATTAAGGACTATTTCTTTAAGAGATATAAATTTATCCAGATTGCCTATTTAATCTGTGTGAGTTCTGACAGATTGTGTCTTTGAAGGGATTGGCCCATTTCATCTCTGTTGTCAAATTAAGGGCATAGTGTTATTCATAATATTTATTATTATCCTTTTAGTGTCCATGGAATCTATATCGTGTCCTCATTTTCATTTCTGATGTTTGTAATTTGTGTCCTCTCTCTGTTTAGCTAGAATCTCATTGATCTTGATTGTTTCAAAGAACAAGTTTTGGGTTTAGTTGATTTTCTGTCTTGATTTCCTGTTTTCATTATCATTGATTTCTGCTAATTTTTGTCATTTGTTTTTGTCTGCTTACTTATAATTTTATTTGCTCTTATTTTTATATTTTATAAGGTGGAAACTTATTGATTTGGGATCTTTCTTCTTTCCTAATATATAAATTCGGTGCTATAAATTTTATTTTAAGCTTTGTTTTAGCTGTATCCTATGCATTTTGATAAGCTGTACTTTCATTTTCTTTTAATTCAAAATATTTTGAAAGTTCTCTTGAGATTTCTTCTTTGACCATGTGTTACTTAGAAGTGTGTTATTTAATCTATGTGTATTTTAGGATTTTCCAACTATCTTTCTGTTACTGCTTTCAAGTTTAATTCCATTGTTGTTTGAAAGGAGACATTTTGTTTTTTGTATATATTTTAAAATTTGTTATGGTATGACCCCGAGTGGGTCTATCTTGGTGAATGTTCCATGAGAACTTGAAAGTTTCCTTCCCTTCTCTGAAATTAATATAGCTATTTCTACTTTCTTTTGGTTAGCTAATTATCATAGTATATCTTTCCACATCTTTACTTTTAATGTATATGTTATAAAGACCGTATAATTGGGTCTTGTTTTTTAATCTGCTCTGACCATTTCTGTTTTGTAATTTATGTATTTAGACCATTGACTTTTAAAGTAATTATTAATATAGTAAGATTAATATTTACTATATTCTTACTCTTCTCTGTTGTACATTTTCTATATTTCTATTTTTGTGTTCTTTTTTATAATTTTAGTTGATAATTTATATGATTCTGTCTTCTATCCTTTGTTAACATATTAATTGTGCTTTTTTATTGGTTGCCCTGAGTTTACAGTATATATTTAAAATATCCAAGTTTAGATTCATATAATACTATATCCCTTCATGGGTATTGTGAGAACTTTATAACAAAATATCCCTAATTCCTCCATCCAGGTTCTTGTATCATTGCTATTATTCATTCACTTATATGTATTTCACTAATATATAAGCTTACCTAAGGTATTTACCGGAGAAGGCAATGGCACCCCACTCCAGTACTCTTGCCTGGAATATCCCATGGACAGAGGAGCCTGGTGGGCTGCAGTCCATGGGGTCACTAAGAGTCAGACACGACTGAGCGACTTCTCTTTCACTTTTCCTTCTCATACACTGGAGAAGGAAATGGCAACCCACTCCAGTGTCCTTGCCTGGAGAATCCCAGGGACGGGGAGCCTGGTGATCTGCCATCTATGGGATTGCACAGAGTCGGACATGACTGAAGTGACTTAGCAGCAAGGTATTTACATACCTACATACACAAAAGTATACCTAGTCAAATCAGTTCAGTTCAATCACTCAGTCATGGCCAGCTCTTTGTGACCCCATGGACTGGAGCACACCATGCTTCCCTGTCCATCACCAACTCTAGGAGCTTGCTCAGACTCATATTCATCAAGTTGGTGATGCCATCCAACCATCTCATCCTCTGTTGTCCCCTTCTTCTCCTGCCTTCAATCTTTCCCAGCATCAGGGTCTTTTCCAGTGAGTCAGTTTTTCACATCAGGAAATGGCAACCCACTCCAGTATTCTTGCCTGGAGAATCCCAGGGATGGGGGAGCCTGGTGGGCTGCCGTCTATGGGGTCACACAGAGTCGGACACGACTGAAGTGACTTAGCAGCAGCAGCAGCAGAAAAAGTATTGGAGCTTCATCTTTAGCATCAGTCATTCCAATGAATATTCAGGAATGATTTCTTTTCGGATTGACTGGTTTGGTCTCCTTGCAGTCCAAGGGACTCTCGAGTCTTCTCCAACACTGCAGTTCAAACACATCAATTCTTCGGCATTCAGCTTTCTTTGTAGACCAACTCTCACATCCATACATGACTACTGGAAAAAACTATAGCTTTGATAAGATGGACTTTTGTCAGCAAAGTAATGTCTCTGGTTTTTAATATGCTGTCTAGGTTGGTCATAGCTATCCTTCCAAGGAGAAAGTGTCTTAATTTCATGGCTGCAGTCATCATCTGCAGTAATTTTGGAGCCCAAGAAAATGAAGTCCATCACTGTTTCCACTATGTCTCCATCTATTTGCCGTGGAGCGATGGGACTGGATGCCATGATCTCTGTTTTTTGAATGTTGAGTTTTAAACCAGGTTTTTTTCACTCTCCTTTTTCACTTTCAAGAAGCTCCTTAGTTCCTCTTCACTTTCTGCTGTAAGGGTGGTATCATCTGCATATCTGAGGTTTTTGATATTTCTCCCAGCAATCTTGATTCCAGCTGGTGGTTCATTCAGCCTGGCATTTTGCATGATGTACTCTGTATAGAAGTTAAATAAGCCAGGTGACAAAATACAGCCTTGATGTACTCCTTTCCCGATTTGGAACCAATCCATTGTTCCATGTACAGTTCTATCTGTTGCTTCTTGACCTACATACAGGTTCTCAGGAGGCAAGTCAGGTGGTCTGGTATTCTTGTCTCTTTAAGAATTTCCCACAGTTTATTGTGATCCACACAGTCAAAGGCTTTGGCATAGTCAATGAAGCAGAAATAGATATGCGCCAAATAATTGATAATCAAATACATTCTTGTTATTATTATATTGAACAAATTGTTCTTAGATTAATTAAGAAAAAATAAAGTTCTATTTTAATTTTATTTATTCATTTTTTAATCCTCTTTTTAATGTAGATCTAAGATTTTAACCTATATCATTTTCATTCTCTCTAAAAAAGTTTAACATTTTCTTTCAAGCTAGGTCTACTGGCAACATACTCTGCATTTTACTTGTCTATTAAGGTCTTTATTTCTCTTACACTTTTGAAGGTCAATTTTTCAGGGCATAGAACTCTAGGTTGGTAGGGTTTTTTCCTCCAAAAACATTAAGTGTTTCAGTTTTTTCTTTTCATGCTTGCATGATTTCTGCAGATAATTTAAATATAATTCTTATTTTGCTCCTCTGTGTGTGTTTCTTTTTCCTCTAGCTACTTTCAAGACATTTTATTTTTGTTTCCTAAAATTTGAATATATGTTAATTTTAGTTTCTTAGGTGTTTATTCTGATGGTATCTGCTTTTGCTGGATCTGTGGTTTGTTATTGACATTAATTTTGAGGAAATTCTGAGTTCTTGTTGCTTTAAGTATTGTTTTTGTTCCATTCTTTCTTCCTTCTCTGTTACTCTTATTATTCATATGTTATACTTTTGTACTTGCCTCACCTTTCTTCCGGGGAAGGCACTGGCACCCACCCCAGTCCTCTTGCCTGGAGAATCCAATGGACGGAGGAGCCTGGTGGGCTGCAGTCCATGGGGTCGCTAACAGTCGGACACAACTGAAGTGACTTAGCAGCAGCAGCACCTTTCTTAAATATTTTTTATATTTTTTTTCCCAGAACTTTTTTTCTCTTTCTTATCAGTATAGAAGTTTCTACTGACATATCCTTTTGTTTAGAGATTCTTTCCTTGGTCTTGTGCAGTCCACTAATCAGCCTATCAAAAGCATTCTTCATTTATATTAATGATTTTGATTTAACATTTCCTTTAGATTCTTTCTCAGAATTTCCATTTCTCTACTTAGATTATCCATCTATTCTTGTATGCTCTCCACATTCTCCATTAGATCCCTCAGTCTATTATTCATAGTATAAAAAATATTATATTCCAATAATTCTAATATTCCTGCTATTTCTGACTCTTGTTCTGATACTTCTTAAGTCCTTTCAAACTATGTTTCTTGCCTTTTTAGTATAACTTTAATTTTTGTTGTTATTGATGAAAGGCAGACATCCAATACCGGGTAGAAGAAATTGTGATAAATAGATCTTCAGTAGTGTGAGGGTAAGATGTGGATGGAGGGTAAGTATTCTATAATCTTTTCATTAGGTCTTAATAAACTTGCTTGTGAACTTTACCGGTGCTTTCACCTGCTTAGATGGAACAGGGTGGAGGAGAGGACTGAAGTTCTCTCTTTTCTTTCCCCTCATGAAAGCCTGAGAGGGTATGATTTGGGTATTTCTCTTCCTCTACATGAAAGGCTAAAGAGAACTAGAATTGGGCATTCCCTTTCCACAGATGGGTCAGTCTCTGATGAATCCCTGACAACCTAAGCTCTGGTAATATAATTTCTCCTGAGATCAGACCTTGTTAAGAAGTATAGAATGCTCTAGCATATTTAAAAAGGATTTCTTTTCCTCTCTCTTGCCAGAAGCACAGGCAAATTTTTCTACTATATTCTCTGTGAGAACCTAAAATTTACTTATTCTTTAATTGGAGGATACTTGCTTTCCAGTGCTGTGTTGGTTTCTGCCATATGTTAACATGAATCAGCGACAGGTATACATGTGTTCCCTCCCTCTTGAGACTCCCTCTCACCTCTCACCCCAGCCCATCCCTCTTGATTGTCACAGAGCACCAGGTAGAGCTCTCTACATCATACAGCAAATTTCCACTGGCTATATATTTTACATATAGTAATATGTATGTTTCAATGCTACTCTTTCAGTTTACACAAGTTTGGGAGAATCACTATGACTAGGTGTCCCTAGAGTTTTTAACTCTCAGACTTGTCCAGATTGAGCCTCCAGCAATTGGTTAACTATAGTTCAAATCTTCTTACCCTGGCACTGATTCCCATGGAGGTTTCTTGCTGTGGATTTCTGCCCTGGTAATTTGTGATTCTCTGTATCTATATGTCTCTAATTCTTGAGGGCAGTGGTTTGCCTTTGATGTCACTTCTCTGTCACATCAAACAAGAGTTATGATTTTTCAGTTTGTTCAGCTTTTTACTTCTTAAAACAGAGTGGCAACATCTGAGCAACTTACTTGCAAGATAGGAACCAGAATTTGAGAGTTCGTTTTTAATTTTTGTTGAATCTTTCACTGTTTGAGTCTCAACCTCTACCTGTGTTCTTAAAAAATGACAGCACCATTTTGGTTAAAACAGTTTACCTTCAGAATTTCTTAAGACTTCCCAGTCGTCATAAGAATCTTTAATCGTGAGTTAATGAAAACAACAAAATAAGAACAGAAGACTAGATTACAATAATCATTTGAGCTCCCTATTTAAATCATGATCATTTCTTTTAGAAAAACATGATAGGAATTCTTGACATTGGGATGTATTTGTAGATAGACAATGAGATATTTGTTATTTGAGAGTAGAGGCTTGGATATTTAATAGACGTTCTACAAATGTATTCTCCAAATACTTGTTCACTAGCTGATTGATATAATCTGTAGTAAATGTCTGTCTGAGATAAATATTGCAGTGGTACAATATATGATGATGTTTATGAATTATGATAATGAAAATGTATCAAAAGTAACAGTCTTAAATAGTTATTGTTATTACAGATATTCTTTCCCTTAAAAGGTACAGAATGTCACCTTTTTCCTAAAACATTTCAATCTTTGTAGTCCTACAGTTCTCAAGCTGGGCTAAGGCAACTGTATGAACTTTAGTCTTCTCACATGGGACCTATGAGATATTGAAACTATTTAAAGACAACAACATCTGCCTAAACTAATATTGTTATGTTGTTTGGGCTTCGTTACTTAATAACTGAAACTATTATATAATTATTTTCCCTAGGGGCATCCTGAAAATATTACTGAGATCCTAAGGGTGCCATGAACTGAGAATGATCAAAACATGAGTGTATGGTGAAAGTAGGAACAAAAAAAGAATACAATATGAGTATATGGTATACATGACGAAAGTTAAGACTGAAATTCACTCATCATTAAAACATATAAAGTGATATGAAAATAAATATATGAATCTCACTTAACAAAATAATAATACTAATTTGCAATATAAGTAGTAATTCTTGATATGTTGGTTTCCAAAGGTACAATTTGTCTCAGCTCTTTAGAATTTTTCGAATTCATAGTATAATTGACTCTTGAACAGTGAGAGGATTAGGAGCACTAATCCTCTGCATAGTGGGGAATATGTATATAACTTTACAGTGGGCCTTCCAAATCTGTGCTATACATCTGTTGATTCAACCAACTGCAAATTGTTTAGCACTATAGTATGTATTTATTGGAAAAAAATCTGCATATATGTGAAATCACACAGTCCAAACCCATTTGTTCAGGTGTCAAGGGTGTATACAAGCCAATAGAAAGGATATTAACAAGGGTAATTGTGTGCCTACCTAACACCTATATAAACCTAGTTATCTCATTACATAGTTAATGCCAATTACAACAGTACTAAGCTATATCACCTGTTTATTTGCCAAATGTTTCTACTGTTCTGTGGATAGGACACAGAGTAAAAGATCCTACTGTGTGGTGACTTTTCTAAAAAGTGTCCATATACACATACATATATACATATTATATAGAAGACTTCCCTGATGGCTCAGACAGTAAAAGCATCTGCCTACAATGAGGGAGACCCGGGTTTGAGCCATGGGTCAGGCAGATCACCTGGAGAAGAGATAGCAACCTACTCCAGTACTCTTGCCTGGAAAATCCCATGGATGGAGAAGCCTGGTAGGCTACAGTCCATGGGGTCGCAAAGAGTTAGAAATGACTGAGACTTCACTTTCACTTTCACACATGTATATCACACACCAAGGAAATTCATAATTGAAGGGAAAACATCATTTTGTGATTTGTGATTATCAATTCACACATGAGATTTGATAATCATTGAATGATAGTTAAGGATAGTTAGTTAATGCTTCAAGTTTTTTTTTTCTTTAATAATAAATATTTTCATATGGACTTTCCTGGTGGCTCAGTGGTAAAGGATCTGCCTACCGATGCAGGAGATGTGGGTTTGATCCCTGGGCCAGGAAGATCCCCTGCAAAAGGAAATGGCAACCCACTCCAATATTCTTGTCTGGGAAATCCGATGGACAGAGGAGCCTGGCAGGCTGCAGTACAGGGGGTCACAAACGACTTAGACACGGCTTAGCAGCTAAACAACAAAATTTTGGTATATTTTTGTCAGATCTTTAGAAAATTCTAAAATATGTTGCATATGAGTGTTTTTATTATATACACCTTGGTCCTGATTTTTGTTTAAAATTCTATTACCTTTGTCTTGGAATGAAACCAGTCTTGTTCCCCGCAAAAATAAGTTGACATGGAAATATAATGTCCAATTAACATATCAACATGAGCTATCAATATATACATAATTTAAACTTTTAGAGTACTCTCATTAAAACAATCAGGGAAGGCAATGGCACCCCACTCCAGTACTCTTGCCTGGAAAATCCCATGGACGGAGTAGCCTGGTGGGCTGCAGTCCATGGGGTCGCTAACAGTCGGACAGACTGAGCGACTTCACTTTCACTTTTCTCTTTCATGCATTGGAGAAGGAAATGGCAACCCACTCCAGTATTCTTGCCTGGAGAATCCCAGGGACGGGGGAGCCTGGTAGGCTGCCGTCTATGGGGTCACACAGAGTCAGACACGACTGAAGTGACTTAGCAGCAGCAGCAGCATTAAAACAATAAAAAATTAATTTTAGTGATGTGTTTTATTAACCTTATATCTAAAATACTGTCAACATGGAGCAAACAAAAATTATTCTCAAGATATTTTATGAATATATGTTGCTTTCTTGGAGAAGGAAATGGCAACCCACTCCAGTGTTCTTGCCTGAAGAATCCCAGGGTCGGGGGAGCCTGGTGGACTGTCATCTCTGGGGTCGCACAGAGTCGGACATGACTGAAGTGACTTAGCAGCAACGTAGTAGCATGTTGCTTTCTTACTGAATCTTTAAAACGTTATGTGTATTTTTTACATTCAATGCACTTCACTTTGGCCACATTTTAAGTACTTATTGGCTGCCTTATGGGACAACACAGTTACAGACTATAGTAGGAGCACCTGTTGTCGCTTATTGAAAATTCAGATTCCTGACTCTTACAAGACACTTACCAAATCAAAATCTCTGAAGACCAATCTAGTGATCTGAAACTAAGAAAACTGTGCAGCCGATTCTTCTGCATGTTAACTTTTTAAAACTATTTTACTTCTTAGTGTGGTAAATCATTAGTTCCCTACCATCTGTACATCTCTCTCACTGTGTCTTTCTGTCTCCCTGTCACACACACACATATACACCCAGTACTATTAATCTAAATTTGTTACTATCTTCCTAGAAGAGGGAGTAAATTCTCTATCTTCTGTTTCCTCTCCCCATTTTCAGAATTTAAAATTTTTCTGTAAAAACAAGTGAATTATTTCTGCCAGTAAATATATTTCAAAAAATAAATATATGCATAAGTAGTGTTAGGGTTTATTTCCTCATTGACTGGAGTAAAAAGATAGTATGCTAACATACAAGAACCATGCCATACATATGTGTTTTCCACACTGATAAGAAAAGTCAAGTAACGTGACACTTTACAAATAAAAGGAATTCTAATAACTTAAGCCGAAGAATTGATGCTTTTGAACTGTGGTGTTGGAGAAGACTCTCGAGAGTCCCTTGGACTGCAGGGAGATCCAACCAGTCCATCCTAAAGGGGATCAGTCCTGGTTGTACTTTGGAAGGAATGATGCTAAAGCTGAAACTCCAGTACTTTGGCCACTTCATGCAAAGAGTTGACTCATTGGAAAAGACTCTGATGCTGGAAGGGATTGAGGGCAGGAAGAGAAGGGGACGACCGAGGATGAGATGGCTGGATGGCATCACGAACTCAATGGATGTGAGTCTGAGTGAACTCCGAGAGTTGATGATGGACAGGGAGGCCTGGCGTGCTGCGATTCATGGGGTCGCAAAGAGTCGGACACGACTGAGCGACTGAACTAATCTGAACTGAACTGAAGATCTTAAGACAGTTTGAATAACTTAATACTTTGTGAGTCTATTTCATATTTTCAAAATGTGAATTCTATACTTTTGATATAAGAATGCGTGGTAGTCATTAAATAACTTCATTGGAATGATTTTATATTTTAATTCCAAAGAATTCAATTATGAGAGAACAGGCATCATAGCACAGCATTGGCAAAGAACCTGGGTTTTGGGATCAGACAATTCTAGATCGAGATCCAGCTCTATGATGTGTCCTTGGATAATATGTTTACTATTTCTGTGCTTTAGGTGTTCTTATTTGTACAATAAGAATGATGAGTGCTCTAAGATCATAGGTATAATTGAAACAATGAATGAGATAAGAAACAGTGCTTAACATGGCATGGTTCTTGTATGTTAGCACACCATCTTTTTATTCTAGTCAGTGTGTCTCCCTGTCACACACATACATATACACCCAGTACTATATTTGTATATATTTTTTGAAGTATATTTGCTGGCAGAAATAATTCACTTGTTTTTATAGAAAGATTTCAAATTTTGAAAATGTTAGGCCAGAGCAAAATTTTGCCCATGTTCTGCTGCCCCTGATCTAGAAGTTGGGCAGTTCTCTTCTAGTCACTTGGTGGCTACTCAGTGGGATTTACGATGAATACAGATAGCAGGCACAATTTATTAGACTTTCCCCTTTTTTAGGGTTAAAGCATTTTTAGTCAATTTTGTGCTTAAGGGTTGAGAAAACATTACTCAGTACTTCCTAAGTGAGTTCAGTGCACTCAGGGAATTGGTCAGGATGGCCATAACAGTTTTTCCTCACAGAGAACATTCCCCACAAGTGATGAATGGCAGTGAAAGTGAAAGAAAGGAATAAAAATATTAATATCTCAAAAGAATCATGCAATTCCTTTTCTAGAGGCAGATGACTTTTTACACACCTCCTGTTGGTGAAGCAAATACGAAACGAATTCTTGTGTTAAATGTGTTTACTTCAGCACCAAAAACAGTAATACAGACAGTGTGTTTCAATTAAAAGGAACCCTGGAGCAAAAATGTGTTACAGTCAGGGGTAGAAGCAGAGTGTATCATTATCTAGTAGGTATAGCAGTCAAGATAATGAACAGCTAAGAAGACTGGACAATGGTAGGTGAAGGATGACTTGTCATGGAACTGTCAATAGAATCTGAGCTCCTGTTCCATTAGAAGGTGCCATCCAATTGCGGGGATGTGCTGAGCTACTGGAGAAAAAAAAAGCTAAAATAAAAGTGGCCTGATAGTACTTAGTAATTTTAAGACTGATTTAATATTTTGCCACTATTACCAAAAAACTTAAATCAGTGATTTCAGTGTTTAATTCCCTGATTCTGAGTTGATGGTCTGTTACCATCCTATATTGCCTTGACCTTTAAATAAAAGTCCTCAAGAATTTTTCTTTTTAGAGCTTTTGTTGTTCATCTCCATTAGTGTAAGATTTGAATAAGGTTTGGAATTCTGTCTTTGCTGAGGGGCATTAGGATACTTGCTAAGTTATAATGAGAGATGGGTTGAAGATGTACTGGGTTTGCATAAACATGGATTGCTACTGAACTGAATCCAAGTGTCAGCATCCCTAGTCAGTAAAAGCTAGGTAACAGGCCAAAAGAATCAGGGAAAAAAAAAAGAATAAGGTTGGGTTTCAAATGAAAAATTCATTAATGCTGTAAATCCAGGAAGACATACTTTAAAAAGATCTTGTCAGGTGATAGAAGGCAATAGGGAACAGTAAATGTAGGTATTTTGGATTCATTAATTCATTCATTCAACATGTACTGGATACCCATTTCATGCCAGGGTTGTTTTAGGCCCTGGGGGTAGGCAGAGGTGTGTGTGTGCTCAGTCACGTCTGACTCTTTGCAACCCCCATGGACTACCCACCAGGCTTCTCTGTCCATGGGGTCATCCAGGCAAATCCTGGAGTAGATTGTCATGTTCTGCTCCAGAGGACTCTCCCGGGGAGGGTGACAACCCACTCCAGTATTCTTGCCTGGATACATGTCCGGCATTGGCAGGTGGGTTCTTTACCACTAGTGCTACCTGGGAATGCCAAGCACTCTGAGTAGAGAGGTAAGAGATGGATAAACGAATGAACACAATCATTTCACATTGCGGTGAATGAGATGAGGAAGATAGAGCAGAGTAGTATGGGGGAGTGACAGGGGCTCCAGTATAGCTGCTCAATAACAGCCTCCCTGAGAGAGAGGATTTTCATCCCAGAGGGAGAGGAAGCTGGTAGAAGGGAGATCTAAGTGGATTCAAGTCTAAACAGAGCAAGGATGCAAGAAGAAGCTGCAGTGTTTTCCGCTTTCTCTGTAGTGCGTAAATTCAACCGGCTTCCCTGAAACACTCAGAGCCCCCCTAAGCACAGATGTTGAGATCATTCTGTTAGGTCTAGTAGTTTCTTCCTTCCCAAATCTAGAAATCTCCAGATTGATAGACACATTGTAAATTGCTGGAAAGTCGCTCAGGGCTTTTTCACTCACTTAGTTCTTGTGTAGGAATCTCTGTCCTTATAATATCAGGCAGTCTGCTTTATGTCCCTAGAGCCATCCATTGACACTCCAGAGATGAAATCTTGTGTCTTACAGATTCTAAGTATACCAAGTGCCCAGTGCCAGGCACATATTTTCTGCATTAAAGAGGGATGGGATGGGGAGGGAGAGGGGAGAGGGGTTCAGGAAGGAGGGGACATATATATACCTGTGGCTGATTCATGTTGAAGTATGGCAGAAACCAACACAATATTGTAAAGTGATTATCCTCCAATTAAAAAAAAATGTTTTTTAAGAAAGAATGGGAAGGAACACCTCAAAAAGTCAAGCTGTTAAAACACATTCTCATAAATTGTTACAAAATATATGCTTGGAGGAGTTGTCAAGGTCTAGGGTCAATTTCAAAAGAGCAAGGGAATTTTAAGAACCCTGGGTCTTACCTTTAGAGACTCTTATTCAGTGGATCTGAAATGATATCTGTCTATCTGATTTTTTTTTTTTTTTTAAGTTCTCTAGTTGAGTCTAATTGGTAAGCAGGTTTGTGAGTGCTGTCAGATTTAGGGAGGGGTAAAAACAAAGATTTACTTTCCAAAGCTTCCTTAACTTTTGGTTTNGACAGGAAATGATATCTGTCTATCTGATTTTTTTTTTTTTTTAAGTTCTCTAGTTGAGTCTAATTGGTAAGCAGGTTTGTGAGTGCTGTCAGATTTAGGGAGGGGTAAAAACAAAGATTTACTTTCCAAAGCTTCCTTGACTTTTGGTTTTGGTTTTGTAGTAAGTGGTATATTTGCATTGGAGGCAACAGTCAAGATAATCCTTATTGTGTTTAAGAATATAGCAGATAAAGGTAAATTTTATTGTTTAAGTTCAAAATTCTGAAGCCAAAAAGGGCAAGATACAGGTCTTGTGTTTTGAAATATTGCAAAATCTGCCTGTCTGTCCCAGCCACCCCCTGCCCCCACCCTACAGTTATTTTAATAGCCAGAAAATTCCACACACTGAAGCACATTTAATAGTGTCGATCTTCACATACTGAAAGCTTTGGATAGTTAGGATTTGAGATTAGAATTCAACTTTTTCCCCCTATTAAGTGCCAGCCGGGCGAGTTGCATTAATGACTGTGGTTATGTTTGAATGTAAATGGGGGACATCTGGCGATTTCAGGAGATCAAACGTTGGGAGTCTGCATGATGACTCTCATCTGTTTGTCACCCAGCAGGTGTAATGGATGGCAGGCGTGTGGGCTCTCTGCCCAAGTTAATGTACAGGCCTAATCTATTGAGGGGAGAAGTTTCCCTTTGCAGTTTTAAAGCGTCACAGCTCAAGATAGGTGTGGGCACGGCATGGGGAGGGGGCAGACGGGGTGGCTGTTTTCCACTGCACCGCTTCTTTGGTAAAATAGCCGCTTTCTAGCCTACAGGCATTTCCCGTGTCCCGTTTCAACAAACTTCCACAGCCCAATTTGTTATTCAAAAATTTATGGAAAATGTATGTTAAAGTGAAAAGGGTACATTGTGCAGAAAAGGGAAGCAGCTTGTAAGCATATCATTACGTGTGAGCCATGGGGCCCACAGATGGCACTTCTCCTCAGAAACGAGAGTGGTGCCAAAAGCTAAACTCTAAATACATTTAAATCACATATCTTTACTTAAAAATGGAGTATTTTGGACGGAAAAGCAGATGATATTTAAGTACACAAGTGGTATTCTTTTGTTCCTCATATAATAGAGCCCTTTACAAAAGTCGTTGCCTTCTAAGCGTGCAGTAAGCCTTTGATTCCTCAAATTCGCCAGAGGATTTAGTAGCAGTGCACGGCTCAGTTCTTAATAGGATTAACCATTGAGGTAGCACCTTGCTAGGAGAACAACTCTTCAAGCCTCCTTACAGTTACTGAAAAATTAAAGGAATTGTTTTGATGACTGTGTTCAATGCTAACAGCAAACCTTTGTTTTGCACATTAGAAATAGTAACAAAAAATTATCATAGCATATGGGCTTCTTATTTTGATTGAAAATAAATTTAGTTCTTAGATTGTGCCAATCTTTAATTAATTAGGGGGAGGGGAGCAAAAGAGATGAAGGCATTTATTTGCTACTTAATATGATGACTTTTGGGAATACATATATTTTAATATAGTAATCCTGCTGATTTCTTATTTGGAATGTGGCTGTATTTATTCTTTTTGGAGAATTTATATTTTAAAGAGTACAGTTCATGTTGGTGCGATGAAAATTGTAAATAACCAGTTCATTTTTATTTATTCTTCTGGAAGAGTGGTGTTGTTTCCACTAGCACCTTATACAATGTTTTAACTCTGAAATTAGTGGTGACTAGATATCCTTCATTTTCATTGATACCGTCAGATCTGAGAGCAGTGTGATTAAAATAGGTATTATTTGTATTAAAAAATTTAGAACACAACATTTTAATATTCTAACAGCTTCATCTGTTTGGTGATTGTACTTTTAGACAATCTTAAAGTATAATTATATCTATATGACATTTGGAATATGGGATTTTTAATTTTCAAAATATTGCAAAGACATCTCATTTACACATTTCTCTACCTCATTTTCCCTCTCTTATTCTGAAATGTTGAACACAGAGTAAATCCCTTCCAATTGTAAAAGGCCTGTAGTAAGTTGATGTGTATGTGTGTGTGTGAGAAAATACCTGTATGTGTGTGTGTGTGTGTGTTGTGTATACCCATGTGTGAGTAATGTGACTGAATGAGAGAAAAACATGAATTACTTACAAAAATATGATTTCTTTATTTTCAGCAAAGTATAAATAAAGCATAGTGATGGCTGATAATGTGTTGATAAATAGAAGTGCATTGAAAGCTATTCTTAATGGAAAGATATGAATTGATTATGATTTTTAGTAAATTGATCATTTCAAACTGAGTGCAGTTGAAACAAATTTAAAGATGCTTCAGGAGATTTTGTTCACAGACTGGCTAGCTGTATTGATTCTGTTAATTTTTGTGAGAAATTTCCTACTCTGTCTTTTCTGTGAAATATCATTATAGACCAGCCCTGGTCAATATTCATGTTTTTAGAAACCAAATCCCTTATAAAGAAAATTCCCTAGGCTTTTTCCTTCAGCTTCTTTTGTAGTTTTACAGCATTTGGTGGAATGCTGTGGCTCTTTGTATTTGATAGTTATTTTGTATTCTGAGTCAGGCTCTCACCAAGGATGACTGTGTTGATGTTAAGTGTTAGCTGGTTGGCTCACTTGATAACTTGTTCCTTGCTCACTTGAATAACCCACCCTGGGTAGGGAGAATGCAGGGCCCTGCATGAGCAGGAAAGACGTTCAGCTATCTTCGTGTTAGGAAATTAATATGATGAACAACTAGGTAACCCATTGAGGGTGTTATGGGAGATAGTTGAGGGGATCAGATTAACAGATTACATAGTTTGCTCTAGGACAAAAGTTCTATCAGTTGGTAACTTAAAAAAAGATGGCTACCATTCTTGAAGGTCAAACTTTTTCTGATTTCAAAAGCATTCTTATTTCAGGGGTTAGTTGTCCATCTATCCTTACTTAAAAATAAATGAGGATAATTTTATATATCTATTTGTATGTTTCAGTGCAAACCTAATGCTTCAGAACGTTTCAGTGTAAATCAACTCTAAGCGATGTCTTCTGTCAAGTTTTTATTTTTTCTTAAAGATTTCAAAATTTCTGTGAAGGACCCATGTACATTTCTTCATGTAAAGGAAATCATCATCAAGGGATTCACAGGGACCTACAGGTTTCTGCTTGAACCTTGTCTTTAAACACAATATATTGCATCCTAAACCTATTCAGAAAATAAAAACATTCTTATATATGATCAAGACCTCTTTTGATTGTATTCTGGGCCTCCATAAGAATGCTATTTTATATACTTTAGCAAAAGCAAATGAACCTCAACTATCTATGAATTAATTATAATTAGTGCCTGATTTAATGTTTTTCTTTTGCTGTTCCTTTTCTATGTATCCCTCTGAAACAAACATTATTCTACGCTGCAATACACAATTATTAGTTTAAGTTGAAGTGATTCTGTATAAAATTGGCCTCATATTTATTCATTCAAAAAATGAGCAGGGAGAAAGTGAATATTTTATAAAACTCCAGTAATATATCTATCAAAAAACCCTTAAGCAAACTAAAATCTGACCCTTTCAAAATTGCTTAATGAATTGGTATTACATGGGGTATCTTTTCAAACTTCTGTTGATTTTTTTTCCCTTTTATTGAAGCCTTTGAACAGAAGCTTTGGATCACAGATTCTGCATTTGAGAGTTGAAAATATGATTTTGTTTTGATTGTGATTTGATTGGTGTATCTCTATGCACAAACCAATATATATGCACCAAACCCAATACAATAGAAAGCACATATTCTGAGTAAAATTTTGCCAGTATTTAACAAGTTATTGTGGAAACCTCTATGTGGGAGAGAAGATGATTTAAATTAATTGAAATGTTATCCAAAATATGAACATTTCAAAGATTCCAAATGGGCAGAAAAGGAGACTTTTTTGGTCAGAAGTTGTTTGGGAAGGAATAAAGCACATTATAAAAAATAGATATTATTCTAAGCGTACCATGTTGTTATTATGTGTGATATTGGTCAGAGCCACCAGCAACTGTGCTTTGTTAATTAACCTCTAACATATACTTGATAATTCTGTAATCTATTTGCCACAACCTTAAGGTCCCTAGGGAGGCTTCAGGGAACTCCAGATGTTTTGAAATGTTTTCTTGGGCTCTCTCCTCTTGAGATCCAACTTAGCTAGCTTGGGGATATCAATGAATTTCAAATAGCATTTGTGATGAGGGCTCTCTCTTACTCCACTGCACAAATTTGCCAGTAAAAGCAAATAAAATAGGATCTCACCCAGCCCCAGCACCACAGAGTGGCCTAACAACCCCCTCATAATAAGAGAAGCAAGATGCATTATGACTGTATTAGAGACTTCTTTACACAAACCAGTATTGTGTTTTAGGTTATTCACATTTAATAGCTTTGCTATTTATGTGACTTTTGATGTGTCTTTCTGATGCATATGACTAAATGGCAGGATTTCAGGGAGTGGCTTGCATCTCACACTTTAATCCACCTTTTCCTCTGTGTCTGACACAGGTCCTTAAACAGCCTTAGTGCCTGACAATAACTGTGCACATGTGAATACAAAGACCAGATTTCCTTGTTAACTACGGTCATCTAGGGAAGGACTGTCCAATAGAAGTATAATGCAAACCCCATATGTTATTTTTAGCTCCAATAGGTNCTGCTAAGTCACTTCAGTCGTGTCCGACTCCTGTCTCTTATACACATCTAGATGTGTATAAGAGACAGTGTGAATACAAAGACCAGATTTCCTTGTTAACTACGGTCATCTAGGGAAGGACTGTCCAATAGAAGTATAATGCAAACCCCATATGTTATTTTTAGCTCCAATAGGTACAGTAAAAGTAGTTAAAAGAAGCTGGTGAAATTAATTATGTTAGTTTATTTTATTTAACTCAAAATATCCAATGTTATCTTTTAAATGTGTAACCAATATAAAAATTTATTTAGTTTATATTTTTATACTAAATCTGTGAAGTCACATGTGTTTTCCATTTACATTACATGCCCTCGCAGACTAACCACATTTTAAGTGTTTAATAGCCAATAAATAACCATAAGTGGCTGTTGGACAGCATAGATCTAGAGCTTGATGTAATATCTGATACATAATCTATTATGTATTTGTCAAATGATTGAGTGAATGGTACTAATTGACTGATTCTAGTGTATCCAGATCAATTAATAATTTACTACCTTATAAAATTATTTCATTGCAGGTCTAAATTCCTCATTATCAAATTTCCTTATTGAGATATGGAGACATCTTCTATTTGGATTACAATATTCATTTTTTGAATAAGGCTACAGTTTCTAAATATTTACAAGAATTGTAGGGTGCAAACGGCTTGACTATTCTGGATTTCATTCATTTGAACACATCATTTCATTTTCTTCTGCCGTGTAGAAGGAAATTCATATGCTCATATTTTTATGTCTATGAAATCTTTATTTTTATTCATTAGAAAGAAGTCAATTAATTTGCATTTACTAATCTTCCATTCCTCACATTGTAATATCATTCTCTTCACATCTCAAGGGAAAATTGTTCATATTTATTTTAAGCCTATAAACTTAATTTCCATTAAGGGAACTAGTAGTTTGAATGAAGATAACAATATCTTGCAAGTTTTACTCCTGTCATTTGGCCTTTTATAGATTTTTCTGTATCATTTCATTTTGTAGCATTTGTGTAAGATAGGTAGCCTGGTATTTGTTTAATTTTTTTGATATGCTTAGTGGCAGAAAAGTCTATTTGAAAGATGCAAATTGAGACATTCCTAAATTACTCCCCAAATGTCAACAATATTTAATTAAGTTGCTCATTTTATAATACTTTTAACAAGAGTATTTAGATTTCTCAAATTTCGTATATACATTAAATGAAAAGTTAAAATATTTTGATTGAATCAACAGTGGACCCAGATTAACTACCATCAGTAGCCTAGAAAATGCATTTCTATTAGAGAAAAGCATTTGTTATAATAAATAGATGGGTGGCATAGTTCTATTTATGCACATTTTTTTTTATATTCCATGTGTATTTATTTATAGAGAGAAGTCTGGAAGGGTGCTCACTAACATGTAAGCAGCTATTATAACTCTGATATGCTTTAGAATGACTTTAAATGTCTTTGTTTTTATTTTACTGTACCTTCTTTTTTACAATTGTACTATAAAAGAATATTCAAAAGTAAATTTGAATATGATTTCATTGTAGTTGCATAAATTCCCATATATAAAATCTAATAGAAACTTATATTTTAGAAAAAAAATAAAGTTTGGATTGGGTCAGTTGTATTATAATTTAATTAATAAGATGTTTAATTGCAATCTATAGGTATATTATCTAACATATCAATGTTATTTATCTAGTAAATAACAACATTTGGTAACTAGATTGCCATACTTAAAGGCAATATTTATTTCTAAATATTTGCTAAGTGAAATATACTGATCAAAAAGTCATTTCCATTTATCCATTTAAGAAATATATTCATGATGTATATAATAAAATATGAGGTAAATTTGATACTTCAGAAACCAGTATTTTATATACTACTACTTCACTAATAAAAAAATAATAGCTAACATTTACTCGTATAGTTAATAAGTGAATTATCANATATTCATGATGTATATAATAAAATATGAGGTAAATTTGATACTTCAGAAACCAGTATTTTATATACTACTACTTCACTAATAAAAAAATAATAGCTAACATTTACTCGTATAGTTAATAAGTGAATTATCATTTTATCTTTATAAAACCCTATTAGTTAGATATTGCTATTATCCCTCTTTTACCCAGAAGGAGTCTAAGGGACATAGGCCTTCTAAATTTGTCTTGGAATCCAAGGCTGTTGTGTTTTTGTCATATGCTAAACACAAACAGTTTAACTGTAGAGCATAGTGACTTACTAATCATTGTGCTGTATCAAATGTAGTATGTACACTGACCATGCTTGTTTTTATTTTATATTCAGGCAATAGGCTTTCAAATTTATAATTAACATGATCTGAAATAACAAAACCAGTAACATATCTCTTGCCTAAAATGAACAACTGTTTTATACTAATTTTTGAAATTTGTGATCTAGCTGAAACAAATATTTGACTCAAGTACAGGGTTATCTGCAGTTCCAAAGATGGAGGTCGGTGACATGCCCAGGGCTGTACAGTTAGTCTATGGGAAGATGGACAAGCTCCATGTGTTTCTACTGTTGAGGCTTACTTTTATGGTTTGGTACTATTCCTAATTATAAAATTAATTTTTAGAGTCCACCCATTAGTGAATCTTCAAAATATTCTTGCATTTTATTTAGTAATAAAATTGTTAAATTGTGGCTCTTATTAGTATTAAAAACTAATATTCAAGAGAGATTAAAGGATCAGAACTGCACAAGTGAGTAAACAGATTTGATTATAAGGACACCTAATTATTACAAGGTAGGATATAATTAAGCACTAAAGTTGTACGATATAAAGACAATAAAGGCTGCAGAGTTTCTAAAGAGGAAATCAAAGAACCATATTGCTTTGCTGGGCTCTGATCGCCAGGTTGAAAACCTGAAAAAAAAAATAAAAATGAACAAAATTGGAGCAAGTTGACACAAGGTCTTATCATTCTGTCTGGTCCTGTCAATTTGTCTTCTAAAGACACATAGTCTTGATCAGACAGTTCTATTTCTGTCATTTCCTTATAATCAGATGATCAATGTACTAAGATAAAACAGCAGAGCAAGAAAAGCAGAAACTGTGATGAAGGTGTGTTGTATGCCTACTGTGTTCCAGAAACATTTTGTTTCCCTATTTCTCAATTTTGAGTCATAGGAGTTTTGATCCCGCTCCCACTTTACAGATAAGTAGATTGAAGCTCAGAGGGTCTAAGGAACCTTGTATGAGCTTGTACTTGTTAGCGATAGATAGTTTAAACATGTCAGTCGTGGTTTAAATTTTATACCCTCCCCTTCTCTCTCGGGAAGATCAGGAAGCTAACATCCGTTCTTTATTCCATACAACTAAGAGCCTTTGTGGAGGATCAGAAGGCTTTTCAGAGTGGTTAGGAAAGATAGAGCCATCAGTCTGAAAACACCACTTGCCCTTGGGAGGACGTTGATCAGGAGTGTGGTACCCAACTGTGGCTACATCCGAGCACTGAAGATGGGGTCAGCCAGACCGGCTGCTCTCCTGCTCTTCAGACTGCCTGGGAAATGCTGATTAGTGGTGGTGGTGGTGGCAGGGTGCTCCTTTTGACATGTAGAGATCTGGAATGAGAATGACTAAAACAGAGCTGGGAAGTCAAAACCACTGGTTTTCAACTATTGCTTCTCTCTGTTTGTGGATCTCTTTTCATGTTTGGGTTATTTGTGAAATCCCTTTGCAAACTTAAGAAATCTCCCTGCATCTCCGCCAGTGCCCCAGTTCCACTGCCAAAGAAGGGAACCTAAATGTAGAGCGAATGTCTTCTGCGAATTCAGTTGATTTGTGGACTTTTTTTTTTTTTTCAAAGGGGCAGAGGTATGTGCGTGAATTTTTAAAAAGATTTCCTAATTGTTAGGAAATGAGCACAAAATCTCCCTTGATGATTTTGAACCTGTGGCTTCAGCGTGGTGATAACAACTATGACAAGGATCACAGATGACAAGTGTGGTAGTGACACCATGTGAAAGGCAGTGAACTAAGTGCTCTAGTGGATTTTTATCTTTAATCTTCACAACATTTCTGTGAGATAAGTGCTGTTGTACCTTAATTTTTATTTAAGGAAAGCTTAGCTTATTTGTCCAAAGCAAGTTGTCTTGGAGTCAGGGGACATCCCGTCTCCTGTTTGCCTGTGGTGCCAACNTCTAGTGGATTTTTATCTTTAATCTTCACAACATTTCTGTGAGATAAGTGCTGTTGTACCTTAATTTTTATTTAAGGAAAGCTTAGCTTATTTGTCCAAAGCAAGTTGTCTTGGAGTCAGGGGACATCCCGTCTCCTGTTTGCCTGTGGTGCCAACTAGCAAGTATTTGATTGCAAAAGCTAGCAAAATAATGCTTAAATTGTATGGATGAACAAATGGTACATTTTAAGATGAAACAAATCATTTGTAAATGTGAAGAGCAGCTTTAAAAGCTGTATATTCCTAGAAAGATACATTTAAACTGTTCTCCCATTCTAATACTGTGCATTTCAGTGTATATATAATAAGCAGCATCCCATTTGAAGGATAACGAATCGGTACGCTATTGTATCTTAATGAGAATGGTGTGCCATAGTCAAAATACGTGAACTAACTAGTTTGTTTTATACCATATTTTATATTCTTCTGTTGAAAGATATTTGAAAGGGTAAGGTGTGCAATTAAACAAATTTAGCTCCTGATTCCAACTTGCCTACATTTTGAAGATATATGGTGTTTATTTGCATTTTTATTCTTTTTTTGTTTTATGTGCTCATTTAAATCTTATCTGTTTTCTTTCTTCTTCTTCTTCTTTTTTTTTAGCAGTTACATCCAGCTGTTCATTGCCTAAGCATTCTGGGGCTTGCTTCGTCACTTGGCTTTGCTGTGGAGCACTCCTGTAGAGCTTACTGAATTGCATATTGAAGATCCACCCGTTTGGTGAGTGGAATCATAGCTACAATTTTGTGTTTTGCTCTGCTCAAGTTGTGTTTGTATTTTTGACCAAAGTGCTTTCATATAGAGAGCAAAATAGGGCTTTTCCAGCTCTGTGTAAGAAAGCTGGCTTTTTTTTTTTTAACTTTTTTTTTCTTTTTCCCTTATGGACAAAAGTAATTTGTACTGCCATTTTCTCTCTCTGAAATCTGCAATTCTCTCTCCTTCCCAACCCGAGAGAATGACTTTACCATTCTTCAGTCATGCATCTGTTTCTTATCTACCTGAATGGACCTCTCCCCAGCTCTCAAGTTCTCATTGCCTGACCTCTAAGAATAATTTGGCCATCACACTTTCGGTATTTGCTATGAACACTTGGAAATAAAAGGTGGTGGTTGTGATTAGCTGGCTCACATAGCATCACATTCTCATGTATAAAGACCTTTTGGATGGAAAAACTTGCCCCCCTTTATCAGAACTGTTTAATATTGTTAATCTGTGCAGGCAGAAAGAGAAAAGGGAGCTGGAAAATCTTTCTTCGGCTTTTATTGTCCCTGAACTGTCATTCTCAATATATTTCTACAGCATCCAGCGTCATATATCAGATGTCTTCCTCAGGCTTCCTTGGGTTTCTACATCCATTTTTCTATAACGTTTTGCTCTTTTCAGTCTTGCTTTTATGTTTTTACAAGTTAAATCCTTGTACTAAGATGGCTTACCTTTGGGTGGGACAATTAAAGGGTTCTCTGGGAACAATCAATACGTTGTGCAATTCTGATTTGGAGATGGGGCATCTGACTTAGCTAAAGCATCAGTCTGCAGATTAATTTCAGTGATGAGAGTATGTATCTGTCTCTTATACACATCTAGATGTGTATAAGAGACAGCTGAAGCACATTTAATAGTGTCGATCTTCACATACTGAAAGCTTTGGATAGTTAGGATTTGAGATTAGAATTCAACTTTTTCCCCCTATTAAGTGCCAGCCGGGCGAGTTGCATTAATGACTGTGGTTATGTTTGAATGTAAATGGGGGACATCTGGCGATTTCAGGAGATCAAACGTTGGGAGTCTGCATGATGACTCTCATCTGTTTGTCACCCAGCAGGTGTAATGGATGGCAGGCGTGTGGGCTCTCTGCCCAAGTTAATGTACAGGCCTAATCTATTGAGGGGAGAAGTTTCCCTTTGCAGTTTTAAAGCGTCACAGCTCAAGATAGGTGTGGGCACGGCATGGGGAGGGGGCAGACGGGGTGGCTGTTTTCCACTGCACCGCTTCTTTGGTAAAATAGCCGCTTTCTAGCCTACAGGCATTTCCCGTGTCCCGTTTCAACAAACTTCCACAGCCCAATTTGTTATTCAAAAATTTATGGAAAATGTATGTTAAAGTGAAAAGGGTACATTGTGCAGAAAAGGGAAGCAGCTTGTAAGCATATCATTACGTGTGAGCCATGGGGCCCACAGATGGCACTTCTCCTCAGAAACGAGAGTGGTGCCAAAAGCTAAACTCTAAATACATTTAAATCACATATCTTTACTTAAAAATGGAGTATTTTGGACGGAAAAGCAGATGATATTTAAGTACACAAGTGGTATTCTTTTGTTCCTCATATAATAGAGCCCTTTACAAAAGTCGTTGCCTTCTAAGCGTGCAGTAAGCCTTTGATTCCTCAAATTCGCCAGAGGATTTAGTAGCAGTGCACGGCTCAGTTCTTAATAGGATTAACCATTGAGGTAGCACCTTGCTAGGAGAACAACTCTTCAAGCCTCCTTACAGTTACTGAAAAATTAAAGGAATTGTTTTGATGACTGTGTTCAATGCTAACAGCAAACCTTTGTTTTGCACATTAGAAATAGTAACAAAAAATTATCATAGCATATGGGCTTCTTATTTTGATTGAAAATAAATTTAGTTCTTAGATTGTGCCAATCTTTAATTAATTAGGGGGAGGGGAGCAAAAGAGATGAAGGCATTTATTTGCTACTTAATATGATGACTTTTGGGAATACATATATTTTAATATAGTAATCCTGCTGATTTCTTATTTGGAATGTGGCTGTATTTATTCTTTTTGGAGAATTTATATTTTAAAGAGTACAGTTCATGTTGGTGCGATGAAAATTGTAAATAACCAGTTCATTTTTATTTATTCTTCTGGAAGAGTGGTGTTGTTTCCACTAGCACCTTATACAATGTTTTAACTCTGAAATTAGTGGTGACTAGATATCCTTCATTTTCATTGATACCGTCAGATCTGAGAGCAGTGTGATTAAAATAGGTATTATTTGTATTAAAAAATTTAGAACACAACATTTTAATATTCTAACAGCTTCATCTGTTTGGTGATTGTACTTTTAGACAATCTTAAAGTATAATTATATCTATATGACATTTGGAATATGGGATTTTTAATTTTCAAAATATTGCAAAGACATCTCATTTACACATTTCTCTACCTCATTTTCCCTCTCTTATTCTGAAATGTTGAACACAGAGTAAATCCCTTCCAATTGTAAAAGGCCTGTAGTAAGTTGATGTGTATGTGTGTGTGTGAGAAAATACCTGTATGTGTGTGTGTGTGTGTGTTGTGTATACCCATGTGTGAGTAATGTGACTGAATGAGAGAAAAACATGAATTACTTACAAAAATATGATTTCTTTATTTTCAGCAAAGTATAAATAAAGCATAGTGATGGCTGATAATGTGTTGATAAATAGAAGTGCATTGAAAGCTATTCTTAATGGAAAGATATGAATTGATTATGATTTTTAGTAAATTGATCATTTCAAACTGAGTGCAGTTGAAACAAATTTAAAGATGCTTCAGGAGATTTTGTTCACAGACTGGCTAGCTGTATTGATTCTGTTAATTTTTGTGAGAAATTTCCTACTCTGTCTTTTCTGTGAAATATCATTATAGACCAGCCCTGGTCAATATTCATGTTTTTAGAAACCAAATCCCTTATAAAGAAAATTCCCTAGGCTTTTTCCTTCAGCTTCTTTTGTAGTTTTACAGCATTTGGTGGAATGCTGTGGCTCTTTGTATTTGATAGTTATTTTGTATTCTGAGTCAGGCTCTCACCAAGGATGACTGTGTTGATGTTAAGTGTTAGCTGGTTGGCTCACTTGATAACTTGTTCCTTGCTCACTTGAATAACCCACCCTGGGTAGGGAGAATGCAGGGCCCTGCATGAGCAGGAAAGACGTTCAGCTATCTTCGTGTTAGGAAATTAATATGATGAACAACTAGGTAACCCATTGAGGGTGTTATGGGAGATAGTTGAGGGGATCAGATTAACAGATTACATAGTTTGCTCTAGGACAAAAGTTCTATCAGTTGGTAACTTAAAAAAAGATGGCTACCATTCTTGAAGGTCAAACTTTTTCTGATTTCAAAAGCATTCTTATTTCAGGGGTTAGTTGTCCATCTATCCTTACTTAAAAATAAATGAGGATAATTTTATATATCTATTTGTATGTTTCAGTGCAAACCTAATGCTTCAGAACGTTTCAGTGTAAATCAACTCTAAGCGATGTCTTCTGTCAAGTTTTTATTTTTTCTTAAAGATTTCAAAATTTCTGTGAAGGACCCATGTACATTTCTTCATGTAAAGGAAATCATCATCAAGGGATTCACAGGGACCTACAGGTTTCTGCTTGAACCTTGTCTTTAAACACAATATATTGCATCCTAAACCTATTCAGAAAATAAAAACATTCTTATATATGATCAAGACCTCTTTTGATTGTATTCTGGGCCTCCATAAGAATGCTATTTTATATACTTTAGCAAAAGCAAATGAACCTCAACTATCTATGAATTAATTATAATTAGTGCCTGATTTAATGTTTTTCTTTTGCTGTTCCTTTTCTATGTATCCCTCTGAAACAAACATTATTCTACGCTGCAATACACAATTATTAGTTTAAGTTGAAGTGATTCTGTATAAAATTGGCCTCATATTTATTCATTCAAAAAATGAGCAGGGAGAAAGTGAATATTTTATAAAACTCCAGTAATATATCTATCAAAAAACCCTTAAGCAAACTAAAATCTGACCCTTTCAAAATTGCTTAATGAATTGGTATTACATGGGGTATCTTTTCAAACTTCTGTTGATTTTTTTTCCCTTTTGTTGAAGCCTTTGAGCAGAAGCTTTGGATCACAGATTCTGCATTTGAGAGTTGAAAATATGATTTTGTTTTGATTGTGATTTGATTGGTGTATCTCTATGCACAAACCAATATATATGCACCAAACCCAATACAATAGAAAGCACATATTCTGAGTAAAATTTTGCCAGTATTTAACAAGTTATATCTCCCCAGCTCTCAAGTTCTCATTGCCTGACCTCTAAGAATAATTTGGCCATCACACTTTCGGTATTTGCTATGAACACTTGGAAATAAAAGGTGGTGGTTGTGATTAGCTGGCTCACATAGCATCACATTCTCATGTATAAAGACCTTTTGGATGGAAAAACTTGCCCCCCTTTATCAGAACTGTTTAATATTGTTAATCTGTGCAGGCAGAAAGAGAAAAGGGAGCTGGAAAATCTTTCTTCGGCTTTTATTGTCCCTGAACTGTCATTCTCAATATATTTCTACAGCATCCAGCGTCATATATCAGATGTCTTCCTCAGGCTTCCTTGGGTTTCTACATCCATTTTTCTATAACGTTTTGCTCTTTTCAGTCTTGCTTTTATGTTTTTACAAGTTAAATCCTTGTACTAAGATGGCTTACCTTTGGGTGGGACAATTAAAGGGTTCTCTGGGAACAATCAATACGTTGTGCAATTCTGATTTGGAGATGGGGCATCTGACTTAGCTAAAGCATCAGTCTGCAGATTAATTTCAGTGATGAGAGTATGTATAGAAACTTTGTGTTTAAGAACAAGGTGTGAGAGGAGGTCCAGTAGAGATAGATACATGATTCAATGGATAAATGTAAGAAGTATCTGGATTAAATCCTTTTTTTGTTTTTCTTTATTGCTTGTAGAAATTTTTTAGTGAAAATGAGGCAATGAGTAAAGAATAGGTCTTATGTGGCTAAGGGAGTGGGTATGGGAATAAGGGAGGGTAGTGTTGGGTATGTCCTCTTGAAGGAGTCATTTGAAATACAGCCATCAGACAGCCTTAGTTCAAACAGTCAAGTTAGAACATACTTATGGAGCAGATAATATAAAACACCCAAATGGGAATCTCGTGAGGCTGTACTAACAATTAAAGTAGATGATACAATAAGGTACTTACCCTGGTAGATGAACAACACAGTCAGGGGTAAATGAGTGTCATCAGCAGTTCTAACTCCATTTTGCTGGCAAAGAAAGTAAAGTCCAAGCAGCTGGCTTGAAATAGACCTTTATGCTACTGCAGGTTTTCCATGTTTTCTCACCATCCTCATATATTTTCTTGGGTATGTAGTCTGATGAGGATAATCTTCTGTTAGAGTATTAAGGGGTTTCTTTTTGGATTTTATTGTGCTTTGATTCTGAGAAAGGCATCCAGTTTAATATATTTCAACACACCTTAAGCTTCTCTGAAGCATCCTTGTTCCTAGCGTCTTTTTAGGTCAGATCCAAACTGGGTTGTACAAGGAAACTTCATTTTGTTAGAACATAGCTCTGTTTTCATGGTTGCTTCACCACAGATCAGATACCATCCTATCCCAGAATCATCTCCTGATTCCATTTTCTGTCTTGGAAGCTTGGGTCCATTTTTGTTTCTGTTCTTAAGGAACAATCACCAAGTGGTAGAAATCCATTATAAATGTAGAGTTGTCCGTTTTGGAAGAAATAGGAGGGCTTATGGTGACACAGACCTAAGACTCTGGTATATCCTTTGCTAGCCCATCCATCCTCTCCTAGAGCAAGTAACAAAAGAGAACACGGCAGAGTTAGAGGAGGTGAGTTTGGTGGGACAGGACCTAGGAGGATGAAGCCTGTGTTTAGGATTCTTAGAGAATTTTCCTAACCTTGTTAAAGCCAGCAGTTGTCTCCTGTTTCTCTCTTGCTCACCCTCCCAACCTCATCATCTAATCTTTTGATTAAGATTTCTGGAGAAAATGGAACTTTGGTATGTCGTGTTCAGGGAAACAGGCAGAGGATTAATGGCAAGTAGCCTGTAAATGGGGGAAGAAGGAGAAATGCCTGCATGGTCTTAGGAACTCCTTTGATAATGAAAAAGCAAGTCTCCAAATTTCAGTGGTCTGCCTAGTGTGCTGGCCTGCAAAACCATTACATTTTTCTCAATGTTCTCATTTGATTTTGCTATTATTTAGTTAGGGTAGTACTTTGATAATTAACTACTGCAACCAAAAATGTCTTTAATTTTGACTGAATAATAAGCCCCTCAATGAGGCCAGACTTCGTTTTAAGAAAATTCCTATTAATATTAACTTTGAGAAAAAAATTTTCATGGTAACTCTGTATCATATTTTATATTCTATTAAACCTGTTCTCAATTACTAATACCTACCTACTTGGAAACGGACTCTACAAGGCTCTGCCCTCTGCTGTTCATTCAGTGTCATTTGTAGCCCTAATAGAATGGATGAGAGTAGCTTCCCCAGGCAACAGGAGGCTTTATAAATACAAGCTGGTGTTTCCCCAGATGTTCACTTTCCTCCTAGACCACCAATGTTTTTTTTTCCTTTGGCTTATACCTGAAGTTTTAAATGCTACTCTTTTTGCTCCTAAGAAGCAGTACAAAATATTCAGCTTTACTGGCCAGGGATCTACCTGAAAAGGTTTCTGTGTGGCTCCTTTTGCTTCACTGGTAGTGTATAACATGGTTTTTACTCCATGGTGGATTCATAAAATACATGGGATTTAAATGCAGGTTCTCATAGTTCTAGGATAGTCATATCTCCTTTCAACCACACTAAGATGAAATGCAAGATGTGATTTTGTCATCACTAAAACTATGCCTTTTGGCTATTTTTTGCTTAAAAAAAAAGAAAGAAAATGAAAGAGGAAGCAACTTTAAAATCATAGAAAAAAAACCTGTGATACTTTGAAAAATTGCCTTAGATAAGGGCTAAACAGAACCAGTGTTTCTCGATTTCTGATGTTATTGGAATGAAAAGCTACTTTAGGTAGAAATTTAGGGAAAATCAACAGACCTACATGAAGGCTGTGTTTTCAGCTACACATCCTGCAGTGGGTGATGTGTGGATTTAATTCCCCATCAGTAGAAGGGAAGTGACATTTTTCACCTTCTTTCCCATTTAAATAGTTCATGATAATCAGTATGTACTGAATATATAAGTGACCAAATCTCTTTAAAAAATAAGATTAGCACATTTTTCTCTCTAGTTTCAGATATACTTCTATGCAAGAAGTGAAATTATTAGCACCATTTTGAAAATATTACACTGAGCTCTTTTTTTCCCTTTTCCTTTTCCTTTCTTGCCAGCAGAAAAACACCCTTTAATACTCAACATCTAACCTTTAAGATGAGTGCATTTTGAGACTTTTTCCCCCACTACATTACATGCTTGAGTTGCTTCTTAACATTGTGAGATTTACAACAGATTTTCTTTAAATATTTCACATTCTTTCACATATAGTCATGCAGTGTTACATATTTCACAAAATATTTTCTTGAAAATTTAAGAATAACATATAACTTATATAACCAGAACTAATATATAATGTTTATGGTGTTTTAATATAGTAATTATGAATAGATAAAAAGTAGAAAGGAAGTTATTAAATGTATAACATGTACCACATTTAAAAATGTTTCCTCTTTAACATAAATTCTTTCATTGAACATGAAAACAAAATCTTAATTAACCCTAAAATCTGAGGTCCCAAGAGGTAAAATATTTTGCTCAAGGGAACCAAGTTTTGGGGTCTAATCCATTACTCCAGACACCAATCCACTAACTGAACACTTTTTTTTAACCAGAATATGGGATTATTCTAGAGAAAACCATGTTTTACTGTAAAGAATATGATCTGATAAACTATGATCTAGTTAGTTAATTGTGTAACTTTGTAAATTATGGATTATTTTGTTTAAATTCCTGCTCTTGTCACTTAATTTTTAATGCTGAAATGGGACTAGTGTACTTAGCCTTTTTGCTAACTCTCACTGGATGCAGATTTAAGTTTTCAGTCCATGAATATATCAATATGTATGAAAGAGGTGTTTGTAACATAAATCAATAAAATTTTTAAATGCTATTTAAACTTTTAAGGAACTCATTTGGTACATTGAGATGAAATACCTTTGAATGACTTTGCTTTCTATTACAAAACAGTTTTTTAAAAAAGAAAAGTGTTCTATAGATGTTTATTATATCATTGCTGCTGCTAAGTCACTTCAGTCGTGTCCGACTCCGTGTGACTCCATAGACGGCAGCCCACCAGGCTCCCCCGTCTCTGGGATTCTCCAGGCAAGAACACTGGAGTGGGTTGCCATTTCCTTCTCCAGTGTATGAAAGTGAAAAGTGAAAGTGAAGTTGCTCAATAGTGTCCAACTCCTGGAACTATGCAAAACAAGATAAACAAATAGAATAAGATTGGAGTAAAACCAAGCATTTTAATAGATGTTGAAGAAATAAAGGAAAATAAATGAATCCAATTTAACCGAAAAACTAAAACATAACTATATGTTGTTAAAAGTTTAGTTTAATATAAGTTAAATACCATCATATATAAGTTGTGAATAAGGAAAAAAATGATAGTTAAGGCCTTTAGATTGTTATTTGTGTATGTGTGTGTGTGTTTTGTTCATGTGTATCATACCCAGGTCCATAGAAAATAGGTAACGAAAGTAGGCATCTTTTTTTTTTTTTTTGAAGCACAAGCTTTATTTTTCTTTTTTTTTTAAATTATAAATTTAAAATTTATAATTGATAGAATTTATAGCATACATTTATATGATAGAAAGTACTTTATAATATATATATATATAAATTTATACAATTTAGAAATTCATTATTGATCAGTTCTAAGTATATTATAATCCTATTTATGATGTTTTTTTCCTTCTACTTTATTTTTTTTTTAATTTTTACTTTTACTTTATTTCACTTTATAGCACTGTATTGGTTTTGGCATACATTGACATGAAAATAGAAAATAGGTAACGAAAGCAGGCATCTTGATAAAGAATGTACGAATACAAGGGCATAGTCATACAAAGAATTAAGTATCAAGAGCAGAGGGAATACAAATAAATACATTCAATTCTCCTTATTTGTGGTAGTCGTGTTCTATAAAGTTGCCTATAACACTGAATTAGTAAATGCTAAACCGCTGCTCCTCAGGGGGAATCAAGCATTAAGTCAGTGCAGCCCTGTGGTTGCAACATTTTTATCAACCAATCAACAGATCAATATGTAACCTTGTTTTATGTGTGTTTCTGTTTAAAGACTTCTTATTTACTATATATCGTTGATTGTTAACAGTGAACTCACAGACGACAGCACCATAAGTCTCCCCTGAACAAAGCTTATCTAGCGCACGCATTTTCTCTATAAGGCTCTTCACAGCCTTTTTGCACTTAAAATCACTAGACAACACTATACTGCAGTGCTTAGGCATTTAAAATAACAGAATCACCAGCAAAATGCACACAACTGTAAACACGTGGCACTAAGGAGACAATGGAAAAGACCTTTTGAGCACTGACACCACACGCAGTTGCCTTGTTCCGTTTTAGCTGGGAACGTGGACATCAGGTGATCCATGGTTTTTACTGCTCTGTGCCAGGAGTCTTGATTTTTGAGTGGCAAATGTCTTTAGTTTCTGTATAAAGAGAAGCCAAAAGGGGATAACCCTATGTTCAGTAATTAATGTTTCAATATTTTGTTTTATTTGGAAATGATATAGATATTCGATGAATAGTCATCATTTGCCTTCTCTCAGAACAGACAGTTCTTGACTTATGGTGGGTTAAGATTTTTAAACTTTATGACAGTACAAAAGAGAATCACTTTCAGAAGAAACCATATGTTGAATTTGAATTTTGATCTTTTGTTCAGGCTAGCGTATGTGGTTCTATACTTTTTCATGTTGCTGAGCAGTAGCAATGAAGCATAGCCCCAGTCCCCAGTCAGCCATGCAGTCCTGAGGGTCAACAGCCAGTACACTCACAACCATTGTGTACCCACACAACTGTTTGTTTTTCACTTTCAATATGCTATTCAGTAAATTACATGAGATATTCAACTCTTTATTATAAAATAAGCTTTGTAGATGATTTCACCCAATTATAGGCAAGTGTTCTGAACGCATTTAAGACAGTCTAAGCTAAACTATGTTGTTTGGAAGGTTAGGGGTATTAAATGCATTTTCAATTTATATTTTCAGCTTTCAATGGGTTATTTGAACATTGCCCCATCTTAAGACAGGAAGATCTGTATAGCATTAAGGTTTCAAGTGACCAAAAATATTTTGTAAACTTGTAAGCTGACATGCCATAAAGCATAATTATTGTTGAAAGTTCATTTATAAACTTTTATCTTACTTATATCCACTTAATGTACTTTTTTTAGCAATTATGTTCAAATTACTCATGAAAATTTCACAAGGTATTTAAGTGACCATAATCTCATTTTTCTGCTGATAAATTCTATAACAGAAATAACATGAGCTTATTTGAATATTAGTAAATCAAGGTAAATAAAAGTAGTATATTTAATGTTGATAATACTAAAAACATGCCTGTTTCAATCAAACCAACAAACTTAAACTAGCTTTCATTTACTGATGATTATCCTAGATCATGTAAACTTGAAAAACATTTTAGTTAGCGTCTATTATATTTCTCAGAGTATACTTGATTTTATAAACAATTGTATGTCTTTGAGACATTAAATAGAAATATTTACAAATTATATTTGGCAATATCATCTGAAAGTATAAAAATATCACAGATCTATAACATACACTCACTAAGTTGCTTCAGTCATTTCCGACTGTTTGTGACCCTGTGGACTGTAGCCCGCCAGGCTCTTCTCTCCATGGGGTTCTCCAGGCAAGAATACTGGAGTGGACTGCTGTGGCCTCCTCCAGGGGATCTTTCCAACCCAGGGATCAAATTGCCATCTTTCTGTCCCCTGCACTGGCAGGTGGGTTCTTTACCACTAGCACACCTGGGAAGCCCATAACATGCATACACGGATGCATATAAACTTACAAACTCACAGATCTTACAGCTTTTGTTTTAAAATTTTAGCCATAAGACAATTAAAATAATGCAAAACTTACTAGCTTATAAAAGAACAGTTGAATCCAAATTATGTTTGTGGCATGTAAAGTAAGTTATCTACTAAGGTGGCTATGGCTTTTACTAATATTTATGGGAAAGACTTTTTAAGAATTTCCTCATTGGAAAACTCCCTGATGCTGGGAAAGAATGAGAGCAGAAGGAGAAGAGGACATCAAAGGATGAGGTGGCTATATGGCATAACTGATGCAATGGACATGAACTTGGGCAAACTTCGGAAGATGGTGAGGGAGAGGGAGGTCTGGCATGATACAGTCTGTGGGGTCACAAAGAGTCAGAAGACATGACTGGGTGACTAAACAACACCAACAATGTCCAAATAGCTTCTTCCTTTTCTTTTCTCTTTTTTTTTTAATAAAAATTACCTTCCTGAAGTTTCCATTCCAAGAGATGGCTCTGGTTTCCTAGAGAAGACCAGGCAGAACATTTATATCTCAGAGGCACAGAGAAAGGTTTTAAGTTTCTCAGAAAAGGGATTCTGTTCCCTAAATCCAGATTTTTAATATCTGTAAACCTTCCAGATGAATGGGGGAGGTTTGGGGATTGGTAAAAAGGGTCAGTGGGCTTTGAATCTTTTCTGTAGTCACATTTCTGTCCTAATAAGAGTAGATTTATAAGACAAATACAAATGAAACTTTTTAATTTCTCATAGAGTTGGGTTGTAACCTGGATGGTTTCCAGAAACTGATCTAGCCATGCAACTACATTATCCTCAGTTTGCTTCTTTATATCAGGAAGAAGATCCTCAGCTAAGATGAATATCAAAAGATTCCTATGTTCTAGATTTAGAACCAGGTGTCTTTGGAATGTTTGAGCAAATCCTTCCACAAAGGCTTAAGAATGCTTTTCTTTCCCTGTGGATACATTGTTTCATTTTAGCTTTGGGAAGAAGACCCGAAAGGAAAGTCCCTATATGGCTCTGAATATCAACTTCCAATCTGGCCAACTTCTGACCATAAAGCCACTTACCAAAAAAAAAAAAAAGACAACCAAGACAACCCACTCCAGTACTCTTGCCTGGGAAATCCCATGGACAGAGAAGCCTTGCAGGCTGTATAGTCCATGGAGTCACAGGAATCAGACACAACTGAACATGTGCACACACATGAACACAAGAGGAGTCCCCAGAGAAGATGCCAAGACCCAGAGTTACTCTAGAAGATAGCGATTAGGAAGAGGACCTCCGATAATTCCCCTGAGAACTGGCAACATTCGGGAGAACCCTCGCCACAGACAGAGTGCAGCCCACATTTCTGTCTGGTCATATTGGGTGGGGCTCCCAGACTGCCCATTGCCAAGTCAAATTCTCTGGACACAAAATGAAAGAAACAAACACCAGTAGGTATCCTTGGAAGAGATGGGATCAATAATCAATGTGTTTTTTGTTGCTGTTGTTGTTTGTTTTTTCCTGATAACCTGATCTTGGAAAGGAAGGAACTACATGAAATTTTACCTTCCTGTCTTGACCAGACCGGGGAAGGCAATGGCAGCCCACCCCAGTACTCTTGCCTGGAAAATCCAATGGATGGAGTAGCCTGGTGGGCTGCAGTCTGTGGGGTCACTAACAGTCGGACAGACTGAGCGACTTCACTTTCACTTTTCTCTTTCATGCATTGGAGAAGGAAATGGCAGCCCACTCCAGTATTCTTGCCTGGAGAATCCCAGGGACGGGGGAGCCTGGTGGGCTGCCGTCTATGGGGTCACACAGAGTCGGACATGACTGAAGTGACTTAGCAGCAGCAGTCTTGACCAGACACCAAAGATAGAGCTCTGGGAGAGCTGACTTTGGAAAGAACTCTCACCCCTTGCCAGCTTCTTCTTGTCAGCTTCCTCAGGAGCCCATCTATGTACTAGAATGAGTGTGGTGTCCCAGTAGGTCTTATGCTGGTCATCAGAAACTGTAGAGGAAAGAATAATAATTTTCTCTCTACCCTTTTGGTGATGTCTGCCCAAGACCCCTTTTCCTCTTGGGTGCCTCATAAGTAGATAAGCTTAGCAATAACGGTTGAAAGTTTGCTGTTGCAGTCACTGTCTTTCAAGATTATCCTTGGTAAATTGACCTGCTTGTTCAGCCTTAAAATAAAATTTTATTGAGGTATAGTCAATTAACAGCGCTTTGTTAATTTCAGGTGAACAACGAAGGGACTCAGTCATACATACATATATATCCATTCTGCCCCAACCCCAATACAAAATAAAAAGTTCAAAGAAAACAAAATTTTATTAATCAGAAGCCTCACCCTGGACCCAGTCTGACTTCAACCAGCCCCAGTCTGGTTTTTAAGTCAAACTCAGTCCAGCTCCCTCAGTTCTGAACCTTGTGTGGAAAAGGAATTGCTCAGATAAAGCCTGAAAGCTCATAATGCAAAAGCAGCCATAAGAAGTCAATAAAAAAGAGGAGAAAGAGGAAGAAGAGGGTGGTATTTGAACCCTTCTCCTGTCACATGTCAACTGTTTAACCTTGAGAAGGTTAATATCTAAGTCTCACTTTCTTCATTTGTAAAATGAGATGATATAAACTCCTGGATAAGGTTGTGGTACATGTTTTGAAGTGGCTGTAGTGAAAGTCTAGCACTGTAGTTGGTATGTAATAGGCTCTCAATAAGCAGCCTTTTTATTATTCTGCAGTGCACTTATCAAAACCCCAGCCATTATTCACGGCTCATTCTGTGCCATCCACTCTCTGGTGCTTTCCTTACGCGTCTGCCCACAATGATAACTACAATAACTCTTTCCTCTGAATTCCATATCATTTCTTTCATTCTTTTTTATTTTTATTTATTTATTTATTTTTAGAGCTTCCATTTTACTTTATTTTACTTTACAGTACTCTATTGGCTTTGGCTTACATTGACATGAATCTGCCACGGGTGTACACGAACTCCCAAACATGAACCCCCCTCCCACCTCCCACCCCACATCATCCCTCCAGATCATCCCCATACACCAGCCCCAAGCATCCTGCATCCTGCATCGAACATAGACTGGCGATTTGTTTCTTACATGATAGTATACGTATTTCAATGCTATTCTCCAAAATCATCCCACCCTCTCCTTCTCCCCCTCCCTCAGAGTCCAAAAGTCCGCTCTACACATTTGTGTCTCTTTTGGTGTCTTGCATATGTAACTGAACCTTTTAGAAAGCCAAAAGAAAGCCCCAAAAAAAAAAAAGACAAACTTCTTTTTACCACATTTAACATACTATGCTCTCTTAAGATACACACACAAAACATTTAGTGTATTCATTTTTTCAATTAAAAGGACTTCTCTGGTGAGCCAGTAGATAAGACCTCACCTTCTAGTTCAGAGGGTACGGGTTCAATCCTTGGTTGGGGAAGCTAAGATCCTTGGTGGCCAAAAAACCAAAACATAAAGCAGAAGCAATATTGTAACAAGTACAATAAAGACTTTTAAAGGGGCCTGCATTAAAAAAAGAAAAAGAAAAACACACACAACAACCTAAAGGAAAATAATTATACGAAATGAGAAAAGTCATGTCAGCAGAAACTAAGAAGGTGAATTCCAATCGAAGTAATGGTAGAAGAACATAGTTTAATTGTCACCTCTGCAGTCCATGGGGTCGCAAAGAGTCGGACACGACTGAGCAACTGAACTAACTGCAAGTTTCAGTTTCTTCGGCAGAGTGACATCAAAGCGGCTTGCCCAGGGTTGCCAAGTAAATGACGAGGGCAAACACAAGGTCTGTCTGACTTAGAGCTGAAGTTTGATCAGTAACTGCCCTTCAACTTGACAAGCCTTTGAGCTTGAGCATGTTACTAAACTCTTCAGGGCTGCAGGTTTCCATGTGTAAAAGTGTTTCCCTCATGGGCTATCTGGAAGAGTCAGTTATTCTGTGTAAAAGTGTTTAAAACAGAGCTGGGCTGGTAGGAACAACTTTAAATTTTGTTGTTTTTAATTTTAATTATTGTTATTATTGCTATCATTAATAGTGGCAACAGCATAATTATTTGTTATTATTATAATGCTATTATTAATACCAAAAAAGCAAAATCAGTATCACTGGTGGCACAGGACACTTAAGTGATTGCTAAGACAGTGAATCAGGAAAGTTATTCCCATTTCAAACTGCTCTGATATATCCATTACTTCAGGAAGAGCATTTCAGTTTATATCTACTATGATTTTAACNCCCCACATCATCCCTCCAGATCATCCCCATACACCAGCCCCAAGCATCCTGCATCCTGCATCGAACATAGACTGGCGATTTGTTTCTTACATGATAGTATACGTATTTCAATGCTATTCTCCAAAATCATCCCACCCTCTCCTTCTCCCCCTCCCTCAGAGTCCAAAAGTCCGCTCTACACATTTGTGTCTCTTTTGGTGTCTTGCATATGTAACTGAACCTTTTAGAAAGCCAAAAGAAAGCCCCAAAAAAAAAAAAGACAAACTTCTTTTTACCACATTTAACATACTATGCTCTCTTAAGATACACACACAAAACATTTAGTGTATTCATTTTTTCAATTAAAAGGACTTCTCTGGTGAGCCAGTAGATAAGACCTCACCTTCTAGTTCAGAGGGTACGGGTTCAATCCTTGGTTGGGGAAGCTAAGATCCTTGGTGGCCAAAAAACCAAAACATAAAGCAGAAGCAATATTGTAACAAGTACAATAAAGACTTTTAAAGGGGCCTGCATTAAAAAAAGAAAAAGAAAAACACACACAACAACCTAAAGGAAAATAATTATACGAAATGAGAAAAGTCATGTCAGCAGAAACTAAGAAGGTGAATTCCAATCGAAGTAATGGTAGAAGAACATAGTTTAATTGTCACCTCTGCAGTCCATGGGGTCGCAAAGAGTCGGACACGACTGAGCAACTGAACTAACTGCAAGTTTCAGTTTCTTCGGCAGAGTGACATCAAAGCGGCTTGCCCAGGGTTGCCAAGTAAATGACGAGGGCAAACACAAGGTCTGTCTGACTTAGAGCTGAAGTTTGATCAGTAACTGCCCTTCAACTTGACAAGCCTTTGAGCTTGAACATGTTACTAAACTCTTCAGGGCTGCAGGTTTCCATGTGTAAAAGTGTTTCCCTCATGGGCTATCTGGAAGAGTCAGTTATTCTGTGTAAAAGTGTTTAAAACAGAGCTGGGCTGGTAGGAACAACTTTAAATTTTGTTGTTTTTAATTTTAATTATTGTTATTATTGCTATCATTAATAGTGGCAACAGCATAATTATTTGTTATTATTATAATGCTATTATTAATACCAAAAAAGCAAAATCAGTATCACTGGTGGCACAGGACACTTAAGTGATTGCTAAGACAGTGAATCAGGAAAGTTATTCCCATTTCAAACTGCTCTGATATATCCATTACTTCAGGAAGAGCATTTCAGTTTATATCTACTATGATTTTAACAATTCCCTTCTTTTCCCTATTTTAGGAAAAAAGATGACAGGCTCATATTCAGAGTTTTCATAGCTAACTATATCTAGTTTGAAATTAGGTGTGCTTTAAAAATTAAATTTATTTTTATAGCTACCTTCTATTCATCGGAAATAATTCTGCTTTTACGTTTAAGTCTATTATTATTAACTTTTATATGTACTTAAAAAACAAAAAACTCATAAGTACTTATTAAAGATAAGTAAACATGGTAAGAAATAATGCTTATGCTCTGATACAGAGAACAGTCATTGGGAAGGTAGTGATGGAAATATGGTTGGGGAATATTGCAGTGTAAGAAGCTGGCAAGGGACTTCCTTGGTGGTCCAGTGGTGAAGACTCCATGTTCCCAATGGAGGGGGCCCAAGTTTGATCCTTGATCAGGGACCTAGATCCCACATGCCACAGCTAAAAGTCCCATGCTACAACTGAGACCCAGCACAGCCAAATAAGTAAATTTAAAAAAATTTAATCCATTACTTCAGGAAGAGCATTTCAGTTTATATCTACTATGATTTTAACAATTCCCTTCTTTTCCCTATTTTAGGAAAAAAGATGACAGGCTCATATTCAGAGTTTTCATAGCTAACTATATCTAGTTTGAAATTAGGTGTGCTTTAAAAATTAAATTTATTTTTATAGCTACCTTCTATTCATCGGAAATAATTCTGCTTTTACGTTTAAGTCTATTATTATTAACTTTTATATGTACTTAAAAAACAAAAAACTCATAAGTACTTATTAAAGATAAGTAAACATGGTAAGAAATAATGCTTATGCTCTGATACAGAGAACAGTCATTGGGAAGGTAGTGATGGAAATATGGTTGGGGAATATTGCAGTGTAAGAAGCTGGCAAGGGACTTCCTTGGTGGTCCAGTGGTGAAGACTCCATGTTCCCAATGGAGGGGGCCCAAGTTTGATCCTTGATCAGGGACCTAGATCCCACATGCCACAGCTAAAAGTCCCATGCTACAACTGAGACCCAGCACAGCCAAATAAGTAAATTTAAAAAAATTTTAAAAGAAGCTGGCAAAAAACAAACAAAAAAAATGAAGTGAGCAAACTCCTCAGGGGTACCACTATGACCAGAACAGAAGGTTTATGGAAAGAATTAATGGACTATAAGGTTGAGGAAGCTTTCCTTTTTCTCATTTCACCATGAAGTGATAAACTGTGGGTCAGGGAGGCAGCACTGGTCTGTATTGGTGAACTTTCATTCTAAACCACAGCATTCAGGCCAGGACTATTAGTAGCCACTTCTTTTGTAGTTTACATTCAGGAAGCCATTTTGGGATAACCAGTGTGATTCAGGCTTTTCACCTTAGGAAACTCACTTCTGACTTCCTTATTACTAAATCTTAAAAGCTTAACCAATTGCTTGGGACATTATTGGCACTCACTATATAAGTTTCCAAATGAGTGAATGAATTCTGTCCACTGAGTGTCCTTTACTGAGTTCATTTTACATTTGTGTGAGTACATCCAAAAACTTTGATGGGTTTGGCATAGAGAGATTAAGTGAATTAATTGAAATGTAGTAGATATGTGAGCTTTAGTGGGGTCACAGTCTCACTGTAGAAGTGTTTTGGAGACCCACTGCTTTCAGGTACCACAAACAGTGATATTAAATTGATTCAAGAGCCCCAAAGTGCATGCAGATGTCCCTCCTGAGATGAGGATATGACTATAGGGGCTTCAGAAAAGAAATGTTACTAACCATTCAGTTTCCTTAAAGGATCCATTCAGAACCTTTTTTTAAATTAATTTTTTATTGAAGTATAGTTGCTTTGCAATGTTGTGCTGGTTTCGATTGTATGACCCAGTAATCCCACTCCTCTGTATATACCCCAAAAAAACCATAATTCAAAAAGATACATGCACCCGAATGTTCATAGCAGCACTGTTTACGTTAAACATCCATCAACAGAGGAATGGATAAAGAAAATGTGATAAATTTATACAATACTACTACTACTAAGTCACTTCAGTCGTGTCCGACTCTGTGTGACCCCAAAGATGGCAGGCAGCCCACCAGGCTCCCCACCCCTGGTGTTCTCCAGGCAAGAACACTGGAATGGGCTGCCATTTCCTTCTCTAATGCATGAAAATGAAAAGTGAAAGTGAAGTCCTGTCCGACTCTTAGCAACTCCATGGACAGCAGCCTACCAGGCTCCTCTATCCATGGGATTTTCCAGGCAAGAGTAATATGACTAATTCAGTTGTATTTGTCAGGAGTCTTCATAGAGTGCTAGCATTGGGGTGGAAAAGCCCATTGGTAGGACAATGGAAAGCAAAGAGATGATGCTTCTGCACAATGACATCACTATTTTAACAGGATGTGAAGCAGGATGATTCATGAAACAAATAATTCTCTACCATATTCTGTGTGCATATGTATGTGTGTATTTGTTTGTGCAAGTTGAGGGTGTCAAGAGCACTGCTTTCAGAAAAGTTGCCTAGTCTACCCCTCTAAAGACACCTCCTTATCTCAACTGAATATTGAAGATCATTGTTTTAAATGAGGATATGTGAAATTAGCCATTTGTAGGATAATTCTGCTTCTGGTGTGCTTTCTCACTCATGTATAGGAAATGGTAGTGATTTTTTGGTGGGGGTACAGGAATAAAGTTTGCAGATATTTTGTAGTTAGAGATGCCATATCATGTTTTTCTAAATTTATTGCAAAACAGTGAGTTCCAACTGTTTTGTCAAACAAAACCCCTCTGCCTGTACTGACTAATATTTTGAAGACATATCTATATGATATCCAGGATTTTACCTCTAATTACCCATAAGCTCTGTATTATGAGATTGCTTTAGAGAGCCATTTTAGTTTTTTATGTATATGAAACAGATTGAGAATTTTCCCAAAATGTAGAGATATTAATAAATTCTGGAACTTAATAATAGCTAACATTTGGAGATCACATAATACCAAGGGTTGACTCTGCTGCTGCTGCTAAGTCACTTCAGTCGTGCCCGACTGTGTGTGACCCCATAGACGGCAGCCTACCAGGCTCCCCCATCCCTGGGATTCTCCAGGCAAGAATACTGGAGTGGGTTGCTATTTCCTTCTCCAATGCATGAAAGAGAAAAGTGGAAGTGAAGTCGCTCAGTCTGTCCGACTGTTAGCGACCCCATGGACTGCAGCCCACCAGGCTCCTCCGTCCATTGGATTTTCCAGGCAAGAGTACTGGGGTGGGGTGCCATTGCCTTCCCCGTGGGTTGACTCTAGCTAAAGACTAAACATACACACATTATCCCATTTGATTCCCACAATGCTGCATGGGACGTCCAGACTCTTAACTTCTGTACTCCCTAAACCTTCTGTTCACCGCCCGGCTCTACCTGCATATTGTTTTTCAGCTACTCTTTCCTGGCTAAGCTGGATAAACATTGAAAGGGCATTTTTTTCACAGTATAATTCAAGACATCTTTGTCTAATATAAAACAAAAAGGCCCAAATTTGTTTACTGTATCATGTCAGTATCAGAGTTCAGGCTGATATTATACTTTATGAATGACAGCTTTCTGAGTAAAGTAACACTTAGTGAATGTCTTGGTCAGATATTCTAGGGGAAAAAGAGATATTATACATACATTTTTGTTGTACTAGACTCTTAGTCACAAGTTCTTTAACACGAGGGCCATCATAAATTATTCACCTGATTCAAATATGATAGAATTATTTATTTTCAAATTTATCAATTCCAGATCATGAATTCCAAATTGCTCTTTTGTATCCTTGAAGGCCACCTTAAGTGATAAAGAAATTCCCCTGACCTTGGAGTGACTCCAAGAGACAATTCAAAGGCAAGATACAGCAGCCTTCAAAAACGCTCAACATAAATTTGAATGTGCTCTTAAGAGAGGGCAGCTGTCACCATGGTGATTTTATTCTTTCCTAGACTGAGTTCAAAATGAGAGGGGAGGTGTTTTCAAAATAAAGATGCTAAAATAAGTGAATTAAAGATTTGGATATAATTTCTATCACTAGAAATATGGTGCTTAGTTTGAAGTTTGGAGCCTATATATGGGTTTATATACTCAAGATAATGATTGTTAAGTAGCCTGAGAGATCATCTTTCTATTGTCAAAATATTTATAGATAATTATAGTTATCTTTATCATTATCAGTATTCTGCTAAAAGACATTATATTCTCAGTGATTTCTCAACTAATATTATTGAATATTTACTATTCCTGTGCAATACACAAAGTGTTGTGTGTGCTTTATTTCATTTAATCTATGAGAGAGATAGTATAATCATTCCCATTTTAAAGATGCAAAAACTAAGGCAAAGGACACAAAAGCTTTGAAGTTCTTTTAAATGTTTATTTGGATTTGATTTTAATTTTTTCAGTGCCATAGTTTTTTTAAAAAAATCAGGTTAAAAAGCCCCATCCTCATGAAGCATGCATGCCAGTGGTTTGTGTATGTCACACAGTAAGTGCCAGATGTAAGAGTCAAACCCAGATTCAAATACAAAAATGCTATTGTAAATAACTCAAGTCAAAATATCAAAGCATACATAAGTATTATAGGATGTTGAAAGTCTTGTTTAAGATTAGCCATACCTACAGGTCAGATTTGGGACAATACAGGAGGGAAAACCTTTGAAACAATTTGGAGGGCTCACAGCTACTTTTGTGCTCCATTATCAGGATTTCAGGAATATGTCACCAAAGATCTTTTTTCCTATCCTCTGTTACCCAGAAGCCTCTTTGGACTTCTGGAAATTCCTGTCAACTACATTTGAAGAACGATTCTCTTCCAGTTGAGAAGGACCTTCTCTTAAACTGAGCATATAAAACTAAGATTTATCAAACTCAACCTGGCTACTATTGTGGTGACAGATGTCCCAGCTCAAACTCCCTCAGACAATCCTGGAGGAGTGTGCCAACAGTCATTTTCAAACACTGCTTTTTTTTTTTTTTTTTTTTTGCTCATGTTCTCTTTGCTTTTCATGTGAACTTCATCAGGTAGCTCTTTCCCCTGTATATGTGATTTCTGACTTTTAAAACTGGGAAGAGCAATTCTTTTCTCTTAGATCACTGGAAGTCTGACAAGTTGAATATCTTGGTGAATGTTTATCAGTATTTGGGAGTAGTGACCCTCTTGCTCCGAGTCCAGAGGTCCTAGTATTGTTCACCTCCTAGCCCCAAAGCAAAAGAACCTTCCTTTGTCTCTTTTTCAAATACTTTGGAGAATTCCTCACCAGTAACTTCATTTCCCTGGAGGAAATGCAGGAGAGCCAGCTGCTAAGTGCCGGTGTCTGCATGCACCTGTTTGTTTATTTTCTAAAATGTAATTGGGAATATGCCTGGAAGCCTGAGTCTGTTCTGTAGTACACTCAAACCAGATTTAGTGCACAGAAGACAACCACAGCCTTGTATTGTGCATCTTGCACAACAATACAACTATTGTGTGCACAGGTCTCTAGTTGGCGTTTTGCAAAGACATGATGATCAAGAATGCCTGTAACACAAACTTCTCATGGGTGACCAAGATACTGAAAATTAACCAGGAACATTCATGGAAAACACCACACAGTAATCAATACTCCTTGTCACGGACTACAAAACTCTTTATCAATGGGCTTTAATGCTGGCTGCATTTTAATACGGGGAAGGCAATGGCACCCCACCTGAGTACTCTTGCCTGGAAAATCCAATGGACGGAGTAGCCTGATGGGCTGCAGTCCATGGGGTCACTAACGACTGAGCGACTTCACTTTCACTTTTCTCTTTCATGCATTGGAGAAGGAAATGGCAACCCACTCCAGTATTCTTGCCTGGAGAATCCCAGGGACGGGGGAGCCTGGTGGGCTGCCGTCTATGGGATCACACAGAGTCGGACACGACTGAAGTGACTTAGCTGCATTTTAATATAATTTAGGAAATTTTAAAACACACACATGTACATATACAGATTCTGGACTCTCTCTGCAGTGAATGTGATTTAGTTTACCTGGGGTGGGGCCCATATATTCATATTTTGCAAAAAAAAAAAAATAATTAAATAATATTATGTAGTTGGCGCTGGGAATTGTAATGCCTACCTTTCCATCCTTACCTCTGGGTACTTCTCTCAGGTCTTTGGCCTTTCTTTTCCCTTCTGCAGAAATGCTCTTTACCTAGATCTCTGCATAGCCATTCCTCTTGTACCATTTAGCTCTTAGCTCACAGACTCTCTTACTGGAATATATATAAGCAGCACCTTCTGGGGTTGTGAAGTGCATTTCAAGAGAGGCCATAAACTTGGATGTTGCCTTTCCTGATGATCAGCACTCTCTCCAGTTGCTCTCAAGTTAGCTACTTCAATTTTTTTTTCCTTTTCCAGGTTACTGAGTGAGACCAATTTGTTTATTGCTCTGTGTTTTTATTTTTTTAATCTCCTGTCACTTAAAGATAATAGCGAAGAGGGTAGAAACTTTCTCTGGCTTGTTCAGCCTTTTATTTCTGGTACCTAGAATAACAACTTGCATACAGTTTGTTAAATTCATGTTCTGTGTGTGATACAGCTGAACATTTCTGCTGTTTAGCAGTAATATGAGGTAGTTGAAATTCATCAGGAAACTTGAATAGCCAAAGTATGGTTTTGAATAGATTCAAATAAAGAGAGAGTGATCTCTAACAAGATGTTGGGAAGATGATCTTTGTGAGGGGAGCAATATCCCTTAAGAGCAGCCTTCCCTGGTGGCTCAGATGGTAAAGAATCCACCTGAAATGCTAGAGACTAGATTCGATCCCTGCGTCAGGCAGATCTCCTGAAGAAGGGAATGGCTACCTACTCCAATATTCTTGCCTGGAGAATCCCATTGACAGAGGAGCCTGGCTGGCTACAGTCCATGGGGTCGCAAAGAGTCTGACACGACTGAGTGACTAACACTTTCACATTCAGGTCATGCTCAGAGTAGCACAAGCTAGTTATCTTGGCTGGGATGAATGCACTATGACTGAAATTAAGCCCATCTCAGGATATAATGAAGTCATTCAAAGTGAAAACAGTATTTGGAAATAGATCACAAATGGCATCTAAAGCAAATATCTCTAAATAATATGAACATGACTGTCATGGAGAATATACAGTATTCCCCAACTCTCGTAAAAACTCAATGTCAATTAATATTCCCAAAAAACTAATCAGATAATAACAGCAACAGTGACTATCATATATTTATTATATTGTTTTAACCCTCACAGTAAACTTATGAGGTGATTACTATCCCATCGACTAAATGGAGATCAGAGATCACGCAATCCACTGAAGTCCCATCCAAGTTAATGACTGAATCGCGATTTGAGCCTAGAGTTGTGAACCGCAGAGCTACCGCATTCACCCAAAATACTGCACTGCGTGATTTGGATCCAGTTTCATCAAACACGATCCTCTTGATTGTCTTTCATACTAATTACGTCTCACCCGATCAGAATTTTAATAAAAGGTACAGAAAGTCTTCAAATTATAATTTCTTAGGAACTTTTAAGGTCCATCATTTGGAGCTTGAAATGTGCCTTCACAAAAGCAGAATATTATGGACACTGCCCCAATCCCCAGGCCACAGAAGCCAAACAGAATTCTGAACATCTTCTTGGACAAGAAAAAGTAATTTTATTTGACATGTTGTTTTACATCCTGTTTTTAATTATGGCAATAGCATGTGACATTTAGAAACAGACACAATAATTTGTCCGTGTTTTAATATACTATACAAATATTTGAGCAAAATAGGCCGCCAAAATGCCCATTCAGTTTTGGTCTATACTTAAGTTGAATGCTGATACCTAGTAATGGTTTAATAAGAATAGGTGAAAAAGATGTATGGGTGATTTTGTACAGATATCAAAGGAGACAAGAGACTCTTTGAAGTAATTTAGGTGAATCTTAATTTTTTTTTACTATATGTGATTTCATTTCAAGCTTGATTTTTTTTTCTTATGACAATATCATTCCTCTTAAAGCATATTGATACAGGAATAGGATGATGGGGGAGTTTGAACAGGACCTGCAGGTCTAAGTCAGATGAAAATGCAAGTTTATTAGGTGTTTTAGTGAGAGTCAGGAATTAAAGACAGAGGATGGGGATGCTGACTGTAGGGAGAAATTCGAAAGAAGAGATACTGCTTGGATTAGGCCCTATCACCAAGCTGCTCTAAGCTTAAATCGCTGTACTTGTTGTCCAGAGTCCAAAGTAGAGGGCTGGAGCTGGGTGGCGAGAGGACTTAGAACTCAGCAGGCAAGGCTTGTCTGCAAGGCTTAGGTGTTACAGGGGAGAGGCTGTTCTCTTTAGTTATACAGGATTGACAGATTATATAAAAAGGTAATTCCTGTTGAATTCAAGTACCAGTACAAAAACAGTACCAGTTTCTGATAATCAGCCTCAATTGATATTGAGTGCACAGGTGGGCCTATTTCTCTTTTCTTTTTTTCTTTTTTAATGATTTATTACTGTCAGAGAAGAATGGTAATAAACCATTCCAGTGTATTTCCTTCAAAAAGTAGAGCTACTGCTGGTTTGTTTTTAAAACAAATAGTTAATTCAAAACTAACAGAATTCTCCTTTTTAAAAAAGCTGGTAGTTGCTTATTTACTTCGTTTCAAAGGTTTTTTTTTTTTAATTCAGTCTCCCTAGCAACAGAGACATCTGTCTCTATTCTCTTAGTCATTAAAGCCAAAGAAAGTAGCTGCTTCAAAAATAATAAAGGCAATTTCTATGAATTGGGTAACTGTTAATTGTTGCCAAGAAATCTTAGTGAGATAATGAGGCATGCAGCAATTGACAAAGATCTTTTCATTGATGTATGAGCTTCTAGCTAGCCCATGGTGGTTAGCTAATATATACAGTACCATCGATGAGGTATTGTGTGATTCACTATGTAACACAAATAGAGAAATGATCTTTACTCTTTCTAATTTCTTTCAGAAGTATGCCTTGCTGTGATTTTTCTGATTGCTTAGTAACTAATCATACCTTGGGATTCCAGGGAATATATTTGCCCATTATATTTCATGAAAGTAGAAAGGTTTGCAGCATTCACAATGGAGATCAATGAGACAAATAGTATAGTAGTTGTTGGTGGTGTTAAAACACAATATACTTCTTATTTGAGTTGTAGATTCTGCAAAACCATTTGAGTGAAAATACTTAAAATTGCACTCTATTCTAAAATGTATATTGGCATTTGTGCTAAAACTGTTTGCAGGCCGCTTATAATGAAACCCCAATCACCCTCTACAATAGCTTCACTAATAAACACAAAACAGTTTTTCAATGCTTTCTGCTTTCCCAGCAGCCAAGGAAGCAAATTATATTAAGTCAGTATTTTTTATTATTGGTCCTGTGTTTGGCACGTGCCTGGATGTATGTGAAACTACTGTTAAATGGGTAATAACAGAAGGAGAAAACCAAGCATATAAAATCAGCTTTTTATAATTTTTTAAAATCAGGAAATATGCTTCCGATAACCAGATGTGGAATAGCTCATTGATTATTGGCCCCATAGGCCTATTTTAGTTTTTTTAAAAGGGGTAGGGAGGTGATTACAAAGAGGAAGTGTAAAAAAATGCTGAATCTAGTTTCAAAATTAGGATGTTTATAAAATTTACATATGCATGGATAAATATCAAGGCAAATACTATGAATATTCAATGTTGAATACTCAATGTATATCAATTTTAGTACAAATTCAATAAGAATTTTGCCTTTGTTATGGCATGTTGTAGTATACCTAGTAAGGATAAAAAAATAAAGGAACTGAAATGTGTTTTGAACTCACAGTGACATTTGGTTCATGTCATAATCTAAGAATATGTACATTATACATCCTACAGGTAATTAAGGCATTGATGGTTAGAAATTAGATGAGATCTTGGAATAAAAATATAGGCATAGTTAGGTAAATCTTTTTGGTGAAAAGATAATTTTTGAAGTATTTTCTTTTAAAAAAATCCTCTCAATACAGATATTTCTAGTATATGCTTATGAATATAAATGAATAAAAGACATTATCTTTTATAAATTACAATTTTTGTCTGCATAATTTTGCACTGTTAAGGTGACAAACTGTTGATTTCCTTTCAAGATGCCTCTAATAGAATGAAAGTAGAAGGAATTTTTCTAACAACTGAGTAGAAATAGACTTGAATAGCTGTTGGTGACTTTTTATCGAAAGTTTAAAAAATTCAGTGTTGAGAAAATTTTGGCACTTGATGTAACATAGTCTGGAGGATCTCAAAGTTACAGTCCTGGCTTTGTTGATGAAGTTTTACCATATTGTCTATCAGCATGTCACTTAACAGCAGGTGCAGGACTTGAAATGAATATTGTCTCAAACAAGGGCCACATATGGAATTTGTCTCTTTCTCTAAATAATGGATTGGGGAACTGTGGCCTATGAATGAAATGGCCCCACTGCTTGTTCTGAAATGGTATGTGAACTAAGAATTATTTTTACATTTCTAAATAATTGCAAAAATTTAAAGGAAAATATTTTGTAATGTGAAAATTATATAAATTAAAATGTCACTGTTTAGAAATAAGATTTTATTGGAGAATAGCACACCTGTTGATTTACATATGGTCTGTGGCTGCTTCATGCTACAGTGTCAGAGTTGAGAAGTTTATGACAAAGATGGTCTGACCCAGAAAGACTGAAATACTCTCTGCCCCTTTCTGCAAAAGGTTTTTGACACTCACTTTGCATTTAGGTTATGGCGTCAGGGAGAATATTTTAAAATGTGACACACAACATTTTCAATAATTAATACATGCAGCTAACATGTAAAAAGAATCTTCTTGTGTCAGGGATTTGTGCTAAATATTTTGTGTGTCTGATTGCTTTGAATTTCTATAACAACTCTATGAGGTAGACACTGGAATTTTTCCCATTTTAGAGATGAGGAAACACAAGATTTGTTTTCTTTCTATAGGAAAAGATTCGCTGAAGATAACAAAAATGAAAGTAGTGAAGCTAAGGTCTACAACTAGATTTGTTTGAGGGCAAAAACCCATATTTTAACAACTGCAGTATCGTCGTTTCTGAGTATGAGCCCTTCCAAATCAAAGAGAAAAAGACAAACAGTTCACTGGAAAAGGAAATGAAATGAGTAGACATGTTCTCAGGGAAGAAATATAAATGCCTTCTTTTCTATACAGCTATTAATTTGGGGGTGAAGATGAGAGGAATTACTGAAGCCTTTTCTTGTTTTCTGACTTGGAGTATTAGGTTTGGATTTCTTTCCCCCTCAAACTGGTAAATAATTCAGTGGGGTGTCCAAAGTTTCAGAAACATGGCCTTCAGCTCCCTACTCAGGTGTTTCCACTGCCTAAAGCTTAATCATTCTAGCTAGAAAATATGGGAGAAGTAAATTCCTCTAGTGTATTCTCTATGAAAGAGAATTCACTGGGAGAAAAAAAAAAAAGTTGTTATGACAAGGAGAAAGAATGTTCCAGGAAGGTCTTGACTCAATTCTGTGGTGTTAGGAAAACCATTTAACCTGAATTCACTTTAATAACCTAGGATTCCACAGACCCAAATGCTCATGGGGTGATTCTAAAGGTCTTATACCACTTCTTAACTTACTCCTTTTCTCTGACCCTGTGTTTTGTGCCAGATTGTCTTTTTATGAGCTAGGAATCTAATTTGTAAGCAACCTTCCCTCGTGGCTCAGCTGGTTAAGAATCCACCTGCAATGCAGGAGACCTGGGTTCAATTCCTAGGTTGGGAAGATCTCCTGGAGAAGGGAAAGGCTACTCACTCCAGTATTCTGGCTTGGAGAATTCCATGGACTGTATAGTCCATGGGGTTGCAAAGAATGGGACACAACTGAGTGACTTTCACATTCACTTGAAGCAGAGAAGGAATTTACTGGAAGAAAGGCAGGTAGCTTGAAGAATCATAAGGAATCCAAGAGTGCAAAATTGAGAAAGGAGACACAGACAGATAATCTGGCAACAAGAGACACAGTATAGACACAACTGAAGAGTTGGGCTGAATAGGACATGCTTCTGAGTGCTGCTACTTGGATCAGCTTTGAATCTGTCCCTTCACCATTGTGTCTTTCATAAAAATTCACAGTTACAAATAGGAAGAATCAATGGCCCAAGTCTTAGATTGTGTTCATTATCTCATGCACCAGATGTAGGTAGGAAGGAGCATGTGGACTTCTTCAGCTTCCAGAGGGAGAGGAAGAAGTTTTGAATACTGTATAGACCAAATATAAGAGAATATCACTATATTTGGTGAAGAACTAAAATGAAAAGATGATTTTCATACAATAGTTCTTTGATGACTCAGAGTTACCAAAGTGCTGTGATATCTTTGGAAAGCACAGCCAAGAGATTGCTCACTGACCCAGTGGATGATGAGAAGTACTCTCTGATATGTTCTCAAGAGTAGGGAATGGTGACCCTGTTGCTGAGCTTCAGAGGGTGAATAAGAATGAGCACATGGCAGGGAGGAGGCAGTGAGTGTGGCAAGCTAATAGCACACTAGTAATTACAAAAATAAAAATGCAACTAATTTAATGGCATGTTTAAAGTTTTAAACACCATCCAAAATGAAGACTTCCTAGTTTATATATTACAACTTTATTGGGGTACAATTGACATGCAAATTGCACCTATAAGAGTGTACAATTTGAAGGGTTTTAACACAGGTATACTCTCAAGAAGCCATCATCACAATTAATTCCATCACTTTAAAGCTTTCCTTGTGCCTCTTTGTAATCCACCCTACATCCACCCCCATTTCCAGGAAACCACTGTCACTGTATATGTTTAAATTTTCTAGAATTTTGTATAAATGGAATTAGTCAGTACAATGGGGTGTGTGGGATCTGGTTTCCTTCATTCATTGGGAGGAGATTCACCCATGATGTTATGTGAATCAGTAACTTAAAACTTTTTCATTGCTCTTTATAATTCCAACCAAAGACATCAAACATGAGGCTTCATCACTTGTCACTAAGTTTTTAGATACGTTGATACAGTCCATTGAGAGTTAATCACAAAATTTCTTCAAAACAGGTCATTTTGAAATGGTTCCATTAAAGATTGTGCTACTTGAATGGGTTGCCAGGAGAAGAGCTGGGTAAATTTACTACTGGTTGGTTTTCTTATCACTTTGAGTCAGGAAGCCAGATCTAATCAACAGGCTAGGACAGTCCTTGTAAACCTCAGCTTCTATGATTTAAAATTAGGTTCAGTTCAGTTCAGTCGCTCAGTCGTGTCTGACTCTTTGCGACCCCATGAATCGCAGCACGCCAGGCCTCCCTATCCATCACCATCTCCCGGAGTTCACTCAGACTCATGTCCATCGAGTCCGTGATGCCATCCTGGAAGATGATGCTGTGAAAGTGCTGCACTCAATATGCCAGCAAATTTGGAAAATTAGGTTAAGTGTGTGTATTTCTAAGGAGGAAAATGAAATTTTCCTGAAAAATGAAATATTCTTGGAATGTACCAGTGAAGCTATGTTATTTAACCTATATATAGATTGAACAAACATTTCATGGGCTTCTAATATGTGCCAGGTACTGAGCTTCATCACCGAGATACAGAGATGATGAGAACACGGTGCCCTGGAAGTTCTAATGTAATAGGGGTACAGGTTTCAAAAAGGTACATTATATATATCATTTTTTCAAACTGCTATTTACTGAGCATCTGTTATATGCCAGGTCTTAGCTGGACTTTGTGGAAATGGCCACCTCCCTTCAATCACAGAGCTTACTTTCTAGTAGAAGAGACAAGATGATAGTAATTAAATACCTAAGTAAACCATGTTGATATAGATTATGAGAAATTTTATGATGAAATTAATAGGATAATGAGGTAGCAATTTAGGAAAGCCATCTTACAGAAAGAAATCATTGGCAGCTTTGCTGAGGGGTAGTTGGGGCAAGAACATTCCAGGAGGCACAGAGACTCAGAAGCACAGAGACTGGCATGGGTTTTCTGATTAATGAAACGCAACTGCAGAGAATTTGACAGGAGAAAGTGAAGCGGTTAAGACGCCTTGAGGTGAAGATAGAGTTGTCGGTGGGGGAAGATCCTGTGAGATTTTATCAGCCATATTTAGGAGCTTAGGGATTTATTTTATTAAGTGAATCCGGGTGCCCCTGGAGGAATTTAAATGAGCGAGTATCTAAACTTTTCCCCCCACTATTGTTTAATTTTATTTAAAAAACGAGGTCAAAGTAACAATAAAATTAACAAATCAAATTCATACAATGAAATGAATAGATCTTAAGTGTGCAGATAGAGTTTTACAACAGTTGAACGTAACTACTGTGTAACCACCACCATCCGAAAGAAGATACAGGGTCTTTCAGTTCAAAGAAACTTCCCTTGCAGTCCTTTCTGATTTACTTTAAAAAGATCAGTGTTGAAAAAATTCACAGGGGTTTCACTTCCTTGTTGATACCTTATTTGCGTTTTTATTTCTCTCTCCTGAATCATAAGACTTATCAAGAATCACCATTCCCTTTTTTTTCTGGCCCCAGTTATTTTCTTACCACAGACCTTATGTTCTGATCTTTCTCTTTCAAACTTTCTCAGATACTTTGTCTTCAAGGTTGCTGCCTTGTGAGATTTTGGTCTCTCCTCCACTTGTCCAAATTCTATAAGCCTTACATGCCTCGGTGCACATCCTCGCATTTCATAAATTCCGAAGCCCGTGATTAATCCATTCCAGACAGATCTGTGTTCTCTGAACACTGACAGTGTTTCTCAGCTACTTCACACTGAGTTTCTATTCATGGTATCTAGTCAAGGGGCTGCTGCTGCTGCTGCTAAGTCACTTCAGTCGTGTCCGACTCTGTGTGACCCCATAGATGGCAGCCCACCAGGCTCCTCCATCCCTGGGATTCTCCAGGCAAGAACACTGGAGTGGGTTGCCATTTCCTTCTCCAATGCATGAAAGAGAAAAGTGAAAGTGAAGTCGCTCAGTCTGTCCGACTGTTAGCAACCCCATGGACTGCAGCCCACCAGGCTACTCCGTCCATGGGATTTTCCAGGCAAGAGTACTGGGGTGGGGTGCCATTGCCTTCCCCGAGTCAAGGGGTAAAGAGACCTATATGGTAGTAATGAGAATTAATATACTCAATGATTTAGAAAAAATGATCATGATAATAATACAGAAAGGAGAGGTAGGTCAATTCTACCTCAATGAAGCCTTATAATTTTTAGAGGGAAAATCTTATGCAACATATATAGACCTGGCCCCGAACACCTTGCAGCATTGGTTTGGTAAAACTACTGAAACTATTGGTTTTTCTCTTTATCTTGCACTGAGTTGTTTTTGTCTGTGATCTACTCAGCCAGTCGTGAAGGCTTACACACTCCAGAGAACACTGGACGCCTTTCTGCTGGGTTCAGACTCCACTGTCTGCTGCCTTGTCATCCATCTAAATGCTAACTAATGCCTTTTTTTTTTTTTTTTTTT
>SJYX01016588.1:627636-719148 GCA_006410675.1 Oreotragus oreotragus | reverse complement strand
TTTTTTTTTCCTTTTCCAGGTTACTGAGTGAGACCAATTTGTTTATTGCTCTGTGTTTTTATTTTTTTAATCTCCTGTCACTTAAAGATAATAGCGAAGAGGGTAGAAACTTTCTCTGGCTTGTTCAGCCTTTTATTTCTGGTACCTAGAATAACAACTTGCATACAGTTTGTTAAATTCATGTTCTGTGTGTGATACAGCTGAACATTTCTGCTGTTTAGCAGTAATATGAGGTAGTTGAAATTCATCAGGAAACTTGAATAGCCAAAGTATGGTTTTGAATAGATTCAAATAAAGAGAGAGTGATCTCTAACAAGATGTTGGGAAGATGATCTTTGTGAGGGGAGCAATATCCCTTAAGAGCAGCCTTCCCTGGTGGCTCAGATGGTAAAGAATCCACCTGAAATGCTAGAGACTAGATTCGATCCCTGCATCAGGCAGATCTCCTGAAGAAGGGAATGGCTACCTACTCCAATATTCTTGCCTGGAGAATCCCATTGACAGAGGAGCCTGGCTGGCTACAGTCCATGGGGTCGCAAAGAGTCTGACACGACTGAGTGACTAACACTTTCACATTCAGGTCATGCTCAGAGTAGCACAAGCTAGTTATCTTGGCTGGGATGAATGCACTATGACTGAAATTAAGCCCATCTCAGGATATAATGAAGTCATTCAAAGTGAAAACAGTATTTGGAAATAGATCACAAATGGCATCTAAAGCAAATATCTCTAAATAATATGAACATGACTGTCATGGAGAATATACAGTATTCCCCAACTCTCGTAAAAACTCAATGTCAATTAATATTCCCAAAAAACTAATCAGATAATAACAGCAACAGTGACTATCATATATTTATTATATTGTTTTAACCCTCACAGTAAACTTATGAGGTGATTACTATCCCATCGACTAAATGGAGATCAGAGATCACGCAATCCACTGAAGTCCCATCCAAGTTAATGACTGAATCGCGATTTGAGCCTAGAGTTGTGAACCGCAGAGCTACCGCATTCACCCAAAATACTGCACTGCGTGATTTGGATCCAGTTTCATCAAACACGATCCTCTTGATTGTCTTTCATACTAATTACGTCTCACCCGATCAGAATTTTAATAAAAGGTACAGAAAGTCTTCAAATTATAATTTCTTAGGAACTTTTAAGGTCCATCATTTGGAGCTTGAAATGTGCCTTCACAAAAGCAGAATATTATGGACACTGCCCCAATCCCCAGGCCACAGAAGCCAAACAGAATTCTGAACATCTTCTTGGACAAGAAAAAGTAATTTTATTTGACATGTTGTTTTACATCCTGTTTTTAATTATGGCAATAGCATGTGACATTTAGAAACAGACACAATAATTTGTCCGTGTTTTAATATACTATACAAATATTTGAGCAAAATAGGCCGCCAAAATGCCCATTCAGTTTTGGTCTATACTTAAGTTGAATGCTGATACCTAGTAATGGTTTAATAAGAATAGGTGAAAAAGATGTATGGGTGATTTTGTACAGATATCAAAGGAGACAAGAGACTCTTTGAAGTAATTTAGGTGAATCTTAATTTTTTTTTACTATATGTGATTTCATTTCAAGCTTGATTTTTTTTTCTTATGACAATATCATTCCTCTTAAAGCATATTGATACAGGAATAGGATGATGGGGGAGTTTGAACAGGACCTGCAGGTCTAAGTCAGATGAAAATGCAAGTTTATTAGGTGTTTTAGTGAGAGTCAGGAATTAAAGACAGAGGATGGGGATGCTGACTGTAGGGAGAAATTCGAAAGAAGAGATACTGCTTGGATTAGGCCCTATCACCAAGCTGCTCTAAGCTTAAATCGCTGTACTTGTTGTCCAGAGTCCAAAGTAGAGGGCTGGAGCTGGGTGGCGAGAGGACTTAGAACTCAGCAGGCAAGGCTTGTCTGCAAGGCTTAGGTGTTACAGGGGAGAGGCTGTTCTCTTTAGTTATACAGGATTGACAGATTATATAAAAAGGTAATTCCTGTTGAATTCAAGTACCAGTACAAAAACAGTACCAGTTTCTGATAATCAGCCTCAATTGATATTGAGTGCACAGGTGGGCCTATTTCTCTTTTCTTTTTTTCTTTTTTAATGATTTATTACTGTCAGAGAAGAATGGTAATAAACCATTCCAGTGTATTTCCTTCAAAAAGTAGAGCTACTGCTGGTTTGTTTTTAAAACAAATAGTTAATTCAAAACTAACAGAATTCTCCTTTTTAAAAAAGCTGGTAGTTGCTTATTTACTTCGTTTCAAAGGTTTTTTTTTTTTTAATCAGTCTCCCTAGCAACAGAGACATCTGTCTCTATTCTCTTAGTCATTAAAGCCAAAGAAAGTAGCTGCTTCAAAAATAATAAAGGCAATTTCTATGAATTGGGTAACTGTTAATTGTTGCCAAGAAATCTTAGTGAGATAATGAGGCATGCAGCAATTGACAAAGATCTTTTCATTGATGTATGAGCTTCTAGCTAGCCCATGGTGGTTAGCTAATATATACAGTACCATCGATGAGGTATTGTGTGATTCACTATGTAACACAAATAGAGAAATGATCTTTACTCTTTCTAATTTCTTTCAGAAGTATGCCTTGCTGTGATTTTTCTGATTGCTTAGTAACTAATCATACCTTGGGATTCCAGGGAATATATTTGCCCATTATATTTCATGAAAGTAGAAAGGTTTGCAGCATTCACAATGGAGATCAATGAGACAAATAGTATAGTAGTTGTTGGTGGTGTTAAAACACAATATACTTCTTATTTGAGTTGTAGATTCTGCAAAACCATTTGAGTGAAAATACTTAAAATTGCACTCTATTCTAAAATGTATATTGGCATTTGTGCTAAAACTGTTTGCAGGCCGCTTATAATGAAACCCCAATCACCCTCTACAATAGCTTCACTAATAAACACAAAACAGTTTTTCAATGCTTTCTGCTTTCCCAGCAGCCAAGGAAGCAAATTATATTAAGTCAGTATTTTTTATTATTGGTCCTGTGTTTGGCACGTGCCTGGATGTATGTGAAACTACTGTTAAATGGGTAATAACAGAAGGAGAAAACCAAGCATATAAAATCAGCTTTTTATAATTTTTTAAAATCAGGAAATATGCTTCCGATAACCAGATGTGGAATAGCTCATTGATTATTGGCCCCATAGGCCTATTTTAGTTTTTTTAAAAGGGGTAGGGAGGTGATTACAAAGAGGAAGTGTAAAAAAATGCTGAATCTAGTTTCAAAATTAGGATGTTTATAAAATTTACATATGCATGGATAAATATCAAGGCAAATACTATGAATATTCAATGTTGAATACTCAATGTATATCAATTTTAGTACAAATTCAATAAGAATTTTGCCTTTGTTATGGCATGTTGTAGTATACCTAGTAAGGATAAAAAAATAAAGGAACTGAAATGTGTTTTGAACTCACAGTGACATTTGGTTCATGTCATAATCTAAGAATATGTACATTATACATCCTACAGGTAATTAAGGCATTGATGGTTAGAAATTAGATGAGATCTTGGAATAAAAATATAGGCATAGTTAGGTAAATCTTTTTGGTGAAAAGATAATTTTTGAAGTATTTTCTTTTAAAAAAATCCTCTCAATACAGATATTTCTAGTATATGCTTATGAATATAAATGAATAAAAGACATTATCTTTTATAAATTACAATTTTTGTCTGCATAATTTTGCACTGTTAAGGTGACAAACTGTTGATTTCCTTTCAAGATGCCTCTAATAGAATGAAAGTAGAAGGAATTTTTCTAACAACTGAGTAGAAATAGACTTGAATAGCTTTTGGTGACTTTTTATCGAAAGTTTAAAAAATTCAGTGTTGAGAAAATTTTGGCACTTGATGTAACATAGTCTGGAGGATCTCAAAGTTACAGTCCTGGCTTTGTTGATGAAGTTTTACCATATTGTCTATCAGCATGTCACTTAACAGCAGGTGCAGGACTTGAAATGAATATTGTCTCAAACAAGGGCCACATATGGAATTTGTCTCTTTCTCTAAATAATGGATTGGGGAACTGTGGCCTATGAATGAAATGGCCCCACTGCTTGTTCTGAAATGGTATGTGAACTAAGAATTATTTTTACATTTCTAAATAATTGCAAAAATTTAAAGGAAAATATTTTGTAATGTGAAAATTATATAAATTAAAATGTCACTGTTTAGAAATAAGATTTTATTGGAGAATAGCACACCTGTTGATTTACATATGGTCTGTGGCTGCTTCATGCTACAGTGTCAGAGTTGAGAAGTTTATGACAAAGATGGTCTGACCCAGAAAGACTGAAATACTCTCTGCCCCTTTCTGCAAAAGGTTTTTGACACTCACTTTGCATTTAGGTTATGGCGTCAGGGAGAATATTTTAAAATGTGACACACAACATTTTCAATAATTAATACATGCAGCTAACATGTAAAAAGAATCTTCTTGTGTCAGGGATTTGTGCTAAATATTTTGTGTGTCTGATTGCTTTGAATTTCTATAACAACTCTATGAGGTAGACACTGGAATTTTTCCCATTTTAGAGATGAGGAAACACAAGATTTGTTTTCTTTCTATAGGAAAAGATTCGCTGAAGATAACAAAAATGAAAGTAGTGAAGCTAAGGTCTACAACTAGATTTGTTTGAGGGCAAAAACCCATATTTTAACAACTGCAGTATCGTCGTTTCTGAGTATGAGCCCTTCCAAATCAAAGAGAAAAAGACAAACAGTTCACTGGAAAAGGAAATGAAATGAGTAGACATGTTCTCAGGGAAGAAATATAAATGCCTTCTTTTCTATACAGCTATTAATTTGGGGGTGAAGATGAGAGGAATTACTGAAGCCTTTTCTTGTTTTCTGACTTGGAGTATTAGGTTTGGATTTCTTTCCCCCTCAAACTGGTAAATAATTCAGTGGGGTGTCCAAAGTTTCAGAAACATGGCCTTCAGCTCCCTACTCAGGTGTTTCCACTGCCTAAAGCTTAATCATTCTAGCTAGAAAATATGGGAGAAGTAAATTCCTCTAGTGTATTCTCTATGAAAGAGAATTCACTGGGAGAAAAAAAAAAAAGTTGTTATGACAAGGAGAAAGAATGTTCCAGGAAGGTCTTGACTCAATTCTGTGGTGTTAGGAAAACCATTTAACCTGAATTCACTTTAATAACCTAGGATTCCACAGACCCAAATGCTCATGGGGTGATTCTAAAGGTCTTATACCACTTCTTAACTTACTCCTTTTCTCTGACCCTGTGTTTTGTGCCAGATTGTCTTTTTATGAGCTAGGAATCTAATTTGTAAGCAACCTTCCCTCGTGGCTCAGCTGGTTAAGAATCCACCTGCAATGCAGGAGACCTGGGTTCAATTCCTAGGTTGGGAAGATCTCCTGGAGAAGGGAAAGGCTACTCACTCCAGTATTCTGGCTTGGAGAATTCCATGGACTGTATAGTCCATGGGGTTGCAAAGAATGGGACACAACTGAGTGACTTTCACATTCACTTGAAGCAGAGAAGGAATTTACTGGAAGAAAGGCAGGTAGCTTGAAGAATCATAAGGAATCCAAGAGTGCAAAATTGAGAAAGGAGACACAGACAGATAATCTGGCAACAAGAGACACAGTATAGACACAACTGAAGAGTTGGGCTGAATAGGACATGCTTCTGAGTGCTGCTACTTGGATCAGCTTTGAATCTGTCCCTTCACCATTGTGTCTTTCATAAAAATTCACAGTTACAAATAGGAAGAATCAATGGCCCAAGTCTTAGATTGTGTTCATTATCTCATGCACCAGATGTAGGTAGGAAGGAGCATGTGGACTTCTTCAGCTTCCAGAGGGAGAGGAAGAAGTTTTGAATACTGTATAGACCAAATATAAGAGAATATCACTATATTTGGTGAAGAACTAAAATGAAAAGATGATTTTCATACAATAGTTCTTTGATGACTCAGAGTTACCAAAGTGCTGTGATATCTTTGGAAAGCACAGCCAAGAGATTGCTCACTGACCCAGTGGATGATGAGAAGTACTCTCTGATATGTTCTCAAGAGTAGGGAATGGTGACCCTGTTGCTGAGCTTCAGAGGGTGAATAAGAATGAGCACATGGCAGGGAGGAGGCAGTGAGTGTGGCAAGCTAATAGCACACTAGTAATTACAAAAATAAAAATGCAACTAATTTAATGGCATGTTTAAAGTTTTAAACACCATCCAAAATGAAGACTTCCTAGTTTATATATTACAACTTTATTGGGGTACAATTGACATGCAAATTGCACCTATAAGAGTGTACAATTTGAAGGGTTTTAACACAGGTATACTCTCAAGAAGCCATCATCACAATTAATTCCATCACTTTAAAGCTTTCCTTGTGCCTCTTTGTAATCCACCCTACATCCACCCCCATTTCCAGGAAACCACTGTCACTGTATATGTTTAAATTTTCTAGAATTTTGTATAAATGGAATTAGTCAGTACAATGGGGTGTGTGGGATCTGGTTTCCTTCATTCATTGGGAGGAGATTCACCCATGATGTTATGTGAATCAGTAACTTAAAACTTTTTCATTGCTCTTTATAATTCCAACCAAAGACATCAAACATGAGGCTTCATCACTTGTCACTAAGTTTTTAGATACGTTGATACAGTCCATTGAGAGTTAATCACAAAATTTCTTCAAAACAGGTCATTTTGAAATGGTTCCATTAAAGATTGTGCTACTTGAATGGGTTGCCAGGAGAAGAGCTGGGTAAATTTACTACTGGTTGGTTTTCTTATCACTTTGAGTCAGGAAGCCAGATCTAATCAACAGGCTAGGACAGTCCTTGTAAACCTCAGCTTCTATGATTTAAAATTAGGTTCAGTTCAGTTCAGTCGCTCAGTCGTGTCCGACTCTTTGCGACCCCATGAATCGCAGCACGCCAGGCCTCCCTATCCATCACCATCTCCCGGAGTTCACTCAGACTCATGTCCATCGAGTCCGTGATGCCATCCTGGAAGATGATGCTGTGAAAGTGCTGCACTCAATATGCCAGCAAATTTGGAAAATTAGGTTAAGTGTGTGTATTTCTAAGGAGGAAAATGAAATTTTCCTGAAAAATGAAATATTCTTGGAATGTACCAGTGAAGCTATGTTATTTAACCTATATATAGATTGAACAAACATTTCATGGGCTTCTAATATGTGCCAGGTACTGAGCTTCATCACCGAGATACAGAGATGATGAGAACACGGTGCCCTGGAAGTTCTAATGTAATAGGGGTACAGGTTTCAAAAAGGTACATTATATATATCATTTTTTCAAACTGCTATTTACTGAGCATCTGTTATATGCCAGGTCTTAGCTGGACTTTGTGGAAATGGCCACCTCCCTTCAATCACAGAGCTTACTTTCTAGTAGAAGAGACAAGATGATAGTAATTAAATACCTAAGTAAACCATGTTGATATAGATTATGAGAAATTTTATGATGAAATTAATAGGATAATGAGGTAGCAATTTAGGAAAGCCATCTTACAGAAAGAAATCATTGGCAGCTTTGCTGAGGGGTAGTTGGGGCAAGAACATTCCAGGAGGCACAGAGACTCAGAAGCACAGAGACTGGCATGGGTTTTCTGATTAATGAAACGCAACTGCAGAGAATTTGACAGGAGAAAGTGAAGCGGTTAAGACGCCTTGAGGTGAAGATAGAGTTGTCGGTGGGGGAAGATCCTGTGAGATTTTATCAGCCATATTTAGGAGCTTAGGGATTTATTTTATTAAGTGAATCCGGGTGCCCCTGGAGGAATTTAAATGAGCGAGTATCTAAACTTTTCCCCCCACTATTGTTTAATTTTATTTAAAAAACGAGGTCAAAGTAACAATAAAATTAACAAATCAAATTCATACAATGAAATGAATAGATCTTAAGTGTGCAGATAGAGTTTTACAACAGTTGAACGTAACTACTGTGTAACCACCACCATCCGAAAGAAGATACAGGGTCTTTCAGTTCAAAGAAACTTCCCTTGCAGTCCTTTCTGATTTACTTTAAAAAGATCAGTGTTGAAAAAATTCACAGGGGTTTCACTTCCTTGTTGATACCTTATTTGCGTTTTTATTTCTCTCTCCTGAATCATAAGACTTATCAAGAATCACCATTTCCTTTTTTTTCTGGCCCCAGTTATTTTCTTACCACAGACCTTATGTTCTGATCTTTCTCTTTCAAACTTTCTCAGATACTTTGTCTTCAAGGTTGCTGCCTTGTGAGATTTTGGTCTCTCCTCCACTTGTCCAAATTCTATAAGCCTTACATGCCTCGGTGCACATCCTCGCATTTCATAAATTCCGAAGCCCGTGATTAATCCATTCCAGACAGATCTGTGTTCTCTGAACACTGACAGTGTTTCTCAGCTACTTCACACTGAGTTTCTATTCATGGTATCTAGTCAAGGGGCTGCTGCTGCTGCTGCTAAGTCACTTCAGTCGTGTCCGACTCTGTGTGACCCCATAGATGGCAGCCCACCAGGCTCCTCCATCCCTGGGATTCTCCAGGCAAGAACACTGGAGTGGGTTGCCATTTCCTTCTCCAATGCATGAAAGAGAAAAGTGAAAGTGAAGTCGCTCAGTCTGTCCGACTGTTAGCAACCCCATGGACTGCAGCCCACCAGGCTACTCCGTCCATGGGATTTTCCAGGCAAGAGTACTGGGGTGGGGTGCCATTGCCTTCCCCGAGTCAAGGGGTAAAGAGACCTATATGGTAGTAATGAGAATTAATATACTCAATGATTTAGAAAAAATGATCATGATAATAATACAGAAAGGAGAGGTAGGTCAATTCTACCTCAATGAAGCCTTATAATTTTTAGAGGGAAAATCTTATGCAACATATATAGACCTGGCCCCGAACACCTTGCAGCATTGGTTTGGTAAAACTACTGAAACTATTTGGTTTTTCTCTTTATCTTGCACTGAGTTGTTTTTGTCTGTGATCTACTCAGCCAGTCGTGAAGGCTTACACACTCCAGAGAACACTGGACGCCTTTCTGCTGGGTTCAGACTCCACTGTCTGCTGCCTTGTCATCCATCTAAATGCTAACTAATGCCTTTTTTTTTTTTTTTTTTTGAGAAAGTTAAATGCTCAAGGAATTGGCTTGTCGATTGTGGCTGTTTGCTTGTGCTAGTCCTGTGGCCTGCTGAGGTAATGGATCTGCAGGATTTGCTTATTTTAAAGATGATTTGATTGAATGTGTTCTCTTTGGGTTGATGTGTTAAAAATTCAGGGTGTTATTTACATAGAATTGCAGAGAAAACAAGGGCAAGTGGGGCCTCAGCCAAGATTTTGTTCCTTATCCATGCTGCCATCACAAATATTTAATTGGCGTCAAGGTAAATATTCAAAGGTTAATGTAACATGCTGTTAATGGATAAAGAAGGTGTGTGGTCCTTCCTGCCTCACTTTGCTCCTGGAATATAATTATCAACACAGGGATGGTCAGATGTGGAAGCTTTGCATCATCTTTGGCATTCACCTGCGGGTAGCATACATAAGAAATGGCAATAGTTATGATCCATTTTGTGTATTTGTGCATTAGTCACAATCCATCGTTCTCATTTCCATGTGTTTAAGATCCAACATCAGTGAATTAGATAGTCCTTTTTGGCAGCAAGACAACGACGCTAAAGATTTATATGTTTACTCCTAAGTAGAGTTGGATTTATTTCTAAAGCAAGCCCCATCTTTGACATTTATCGGGGGGATAAAAAGACCCATTCTTAAAGTTCTTTTTCATGGTATGTACTTTTCTTTTTCATGATTTTCAGATGACAAACTTAGAGAAATGCCTGGCATACAATAAGTGCTCGATAAGTATAGTCCAGGACTACTCCTATTTTCTTGCTTCTCCAGGTGATTACTTGTTTTGTCATGGAGAGTCTTCTTTGTGTAAATTATTTCTAATTTTTGTTCCTGTTGTGGCTGCAGTGACAATAATATTTCAATGATATTACTTATCATAGAAGTAATCTCATGCCATGTTTTTTTTTTCCTCTTTAAAAGTTATCTTAGTCATAGAATTCTAGTCCAAGAAAACCAATTATGCTAAAATATATTACTTTTACACGGTCATCATCTGGGAATTGAACACAGAGTTACCTTAGGCTATTATTTCTGCTCCAGTGCATTATTTTTAAAACATTTAGCAAGAATCATGATAAATAACATTTAGAACCGAGAGTATTTGATCAGATGGACCCCATGACATTTAAGTATAAGTCCCACAAATGATGTGTTAACAGAAGAGAGTGGGGTTCTAATCAGATAATCACTTATGTCTTTGCTTCTTGTTTCTAATTGGGGTTTTCCATTTATGTATTAATAATAAAACAGAGCTGCTTTTGGATGGTCAGGAAGTCTTACACCTTTTTTTAATTAATATTTATATTAATTCAAAAGCATTGGAATTTGAGATTTGTGCTTGCTTACATGAGTGGGCCATTTACCCTGACAAAGCATCAGCCAGCTCCTCACCCATTGGTTATTCCTGCCTGGCTCTCATCTCTCTCAGAGAGGGTCTTCCCCATTGTTTCTGCCTGTTTTCTTATTAAAGAAGCTATTAACAGCTGTTAAATGCATATTAGAACCCAACTGAGACTTTATTTGCGATGAAAAGAGAAAACTTGAAAACATACTGAGAAAAAGAGAAACGCCTTAAGGAGGGAATGGTCAGGTTAGAGGCATTATGTCTAAAGCACATTGTTTCTTAGACTCAGTTTCCATGCCCTGGGAAAGTTATTCTGTCCAAAGATACGAACCAAAGTGATGTGATGATTGAAAACAACGTCATGTTGGTAAGTATGGCTTTTTCTGTTCTGAATCAGCTAAGTGGGGTCACTAGTGCTGCTGGCTTTCTAACCACGTCTATGTGGCTCTTCTGCATTAGCATGACATGAACGTGAAAGTGTTACTTGCTCAGTTGTGTCTGATTCTTTGTGACCTCATGGCCTGTAGCCTGCCAGGCTGCTCTGTCCATGGAATTCTCCAGGCAAGAATACTGGAGTGGGTTGCCATGTCCTTCTCCAAGGGATCTTCCCAATCCAGGGATTGAACCCAGGTCTCCTGCACTGCAGGCAAATTCTTTACTGTTTGAGCTACCCAGGAAGCCCAGAGCATCACATAGGAGCCTGTTGCAATAGACTCCTGGCCCATAGCAGGACTTCCCTACTGGCTCAGATGGTAAAAAATCTGCCTGCAATTCAGGAGACCTGGGTTCAGTTCCTGGGTCAGGAAGATCCCCTGGAGAAGGGAATGGCTACATACTCTAGTATTCTTGCCTGCGGAGTCTCGTGAACAGAAGAGCCTGGCAGGCTACAGTCTTTGGGGTCACAAAAAGTTGGACACAGCTGGGAAACTAACACTAGTCAGGCCCCAGGGCCCAAGGATCTGCTTCTTCAGGCCTTTTCTAAAATGTCTGTGTGACAGAGTCCATTGTCAAAACTATGCCTTTTGCCTTTACTAATACAAAATCTTTTAAGAGTGAAGAGTGTGGGATGTGGACCCTGACCAGTTGGCTTTGTACCCCCAGCTCTACCATCACTTGCTCCAGTTACCTGGCCTCTGTGTTACCTTTTGTGTGTGTGTATGGTATATGTATGTACATGGGCTTCCCTGGCTTAGCTAGTAAAGAATCCACCTACAATGGCAGGAGACCCTGGTTCGATTCCTTGGTCGGGAAGTTCTGCTTGAGAAGGGATAGGCTAGCCACTCCAGTATTCTTGGGCTTCCCTGGTGGTTCAGAAGGTAAAGAATCCAACTTCAGTGCAGGAGATCTGGGTTTGATCCCTGGTCTGGGATCCTCTAGATCCCCTGGAGGAGGGCATGGCAACACACTTTAGTATTCTTGCCTGGAAAATCCCATGGACTGAGAAGCCTGGCAGGCTACAGTCTACAGTCACAAAGAGTTGGACACAACTCAGTGACTGAACAACAATATACGTCTGTGTGTATTTTGGCTGCATGAGGTCTTAGTTGCGTCATGGGAAGTCTTTTGGTGCAGTGCCCAGACCCTCTAGTTGTGGTGCACAAGCTCAGTAGTTGTGTGGTGAGCTTAGTTGCTCTGCAGCATATGGGATTTTAGCTCCCTGACCAGGGATTGAACCCACAGCCCCCTGCATTGCAAGGTGGGTTCTTAACCATTGGAGCCCCAGGGAACTCCCTGTTTCTTATTTGTAACATGAGAGGTACAAGAGTATGACCTCTTAGGGTTGCTGTGGGTCTTGGGTGAGACAGTCCCTCTATACCACTTTGTACAGTGCTTGGTAGGGATTCCCTGGTGGCTCAGCAGGTAAAGGATCTGCCTACAGTGCAGGAGACCTGGGGTCAATCCCTGGATTGGGAAGATCCACTGGAGAAAGGAATGGCTACCTACTCCAGAGTATTCTGGCCTGGAAAATTCCAGGGACTGTATAGTCTGTGGGGTCGCAAATTGTTGGGCATGACTGAGTGACTTTTACTTCTCTTCAGAGTGCTTGGAAAGTATCAAATGTGTTGCTAGGTGTCAATTGTGGCTGCTATTATACTAATATAGTTATTATTGTTTTATTACAGAAGTAATAATGATTCTGTTGACACCTGTGACAGATGTATACCACAATCATACCAATAGAAACCTCATATACTTTTGAAGCATAGAAATGACTACCTCTGTAGCTCTCTCACAAAAGAAATTTTTTAAAAAAGAGTAGAGGTGAATGGGTTTTCTGCACTGGGGCTCTTCATTTCAGCAGCTTTCAGCAGAGATGCTGTAGGTGATGACCTACCAAAAGCTGCCTCAAGGGCGGGTGACCAACTCAGGGTGAACCCTGCTGTCTTGTTCTTTGGCTGAACCATATGGCAGATTTCCCCACATTTCTTCACCCTCCAGTACCTTCATCTTTGCCAATGGTTGTGGCCAAAACCTGCGTGCAGCCTTCCACCCCTCACACCTGCATACTGAAGGTCTTCCATCCAACCACTTAAAACATGCCCATCACATTTCCCCAGGTAAAGATGGCCTTGTGCCCTCTCTTGTGTACATTTCCAGCCAAGTTCCCACACACTGGGTTTCTGGCAATTAGAGGGTTTTAATTACAGCTATTAGACAGAGCGTCTGAGCGAATGGCAGTGTTTGGCCTCTGGTCATCTAGCAGAAACTAGAAAAGGGGCAGGCACAGTTAGAGATGGTGTCTGATTGGCCCCTGCTGCTTGGATTCCAGTGGTACCTGGGCATGAAGCGAGTATGGCACAGTGATGCTGTGTCTCTTCTGGTCTCAAGATACTCTCCGTTTTCACCTGGAGCACACTGTTCCCTGTTTCCAGTTCCCATAAGTCAGTTGTAATGGCCTCCAAAGTCACCATTTCTGTCCTTGCTGGTAGAGAGCTTTTACTTTTCTTGAGGCCACATTTTGGAAAACTGAGAGGGTCTTTCAAAATTATCTTGATAAATGCTTTGAAGACTCTGTTCCTGTTGTTTTAATAGAATATTTTCGTTTTTCTCCATGTAAGGAAAATATCTTTCTTTCTTGCTGTCTCCCTTGCTCCTGCCACATTCTCATAACATACATGGTGCCTGAGAATCAACTTCTCAGTTGGTTTTTTTTTTTTTTTTTGGCAACAAAGTGAGTTTTCCTTTAAAATTATAAAATGCTTCCCTTGTATATCTATTATAAACAGCAATCCAGAGAATTAATTCAGGCTATTTTCAGACCTATTTCAAACATTTTGATGACTCAGAATCTGAATCAGAGCAAATAGAACACGATCTAAATACTACAAGGTGACACAAATTCAACACGAAAAGGAAAAGATTAAAAAGGCAGTAATTACAGTTATTCATCTTTAATTAGTTTATATTGAGAAAAGTAATGCTGAAGTTCTGGAGACATATGTTTAGGTATCAGTTGCATCATTTTTTAAATATATGATCCCAGGAAAATAAAAATAACTGAAATTTATCGACCCTGTAACCAAACTACAGAGATTATCTCTCCTTGCTTAAAATTGTAGATAACCTTCTAAAATTTAATGTTAATGAATTCAGGATTTATATTATATTCTTCACAGTAATCATAATGAGATAATTATTCTACCTTAATTCTAGTAACTTTTTTGGCTCTGTTTGGTGTGTAGAAGAAATATACGGTGTAATTCCTGCCTTCAAGGTGCCTCTGGTCTAATTCAAGGGAGAAGACTAACATAAAACTAATGTGGACTTGTTTATTTGCCTGTTCAGTAATTAATTATGGAATACCAACTATGTTCCAGACAGGATTATACTATTATTTATGTATGACCAAACGGAGTCTTAAATAAGTAGTGAGTTTTACATAGTATCTCTTGCTGGGAGATTGTATTTTCCAAAGACAGAGGTAGGAGGGATATCCCCTATCCCACATTCTCTTCTGCAGTGTGGCCTTGCCACTCCTTCAGGAAAAAGTCAAGTCTATTTCCCATCCCTGAATTAGGGAAGGTCTTAATGACTCACTTGTAAGCAGTGGACTTCTGAGGCTGGGTCAGTAAAGGTCAGGTAGCTTTTACCCGGATCTTTTACCTGGGACTTTTGGAAACTTGCACTCTTAGAACCCAGCTGCCATGCTGTGAGACCTCATGCCACCTGAAGTGGCGCTGTGTGGATCCTCGGACTTCAGCCGTTAGGTCGTTTGAATATAAGAGTAGGACTTAAGTGAAGGTGATTTCAGACCCCAGACCACAGTTTTCCCAGTGGAAACCCCAGACATCATGGAAAAGAGGCAATCCAACCCCCATGCCCTGTTCACAATCTTGACCCAAAGAATATGATATTTTATACCACTAAATGTTGGTCCACTCTTGCTAACATTTTATGATAAAGTTTTGAGCAAAACAGAGATCAGTAAAAGAAATGCTATTTGTGTGACTCATAATAATAATAAACTGATACAAGTTCCCATTTATTGCTTGCTGTGTGCCACATTTTGTGACCTAATGTTTATATAACCCTCACGAGGACCCCAAGTTTGGCACCATTGCACTTCTGACTTTGTTGATGAGGGAACTAAAGCAAAGGGGGTGAAATAATGCATTTATATAGTAAGTGAAGGAAGAGGATGTGGAGCTCCTATGCTTAACTGCTTGGGTAAATGATGTAACTAAGGGCTATATGGTTCAGTCTAGCTTTGGCATGTGAGTTCAGACAGTATCACTCTGAAGTGGGGTGTTTTTAGACTTTCTAAGGTTTAGTAGGGAGATACATTTATAATAAGCTTGGTCAGGTATGTGAAATTTAGATAAGCAGCACAGAAGAGGAAAGGCAGATACTGAATGTGGAAGCAAGCAAGGGAACAGAGAGAGAACTACGAAAAGAATTCATGAGTGTGTGGATGGAGAACAAACCAGTTAGAAGAAAAGCTGAGGAAGAGGACGGTGCAAGGTGTTGGATGGGGGAGGGTGTTGGATAGGCTCAGAGAACTCTGGAAGGAAAATATCTGGATTACTACCTCACTGGAAGCTTATTCTAGCAACAATATGGTGACTGGACCAACCTGAGGGGAGTGGGCAACTACTAGAAAAGTGAAGAGCTAAGATGTTATTTAGTTAGATTAAGAGGGTAATAGGCAGGAGGCACAATGATAAAATGAACGATAAATCTAGAGAAATCTCTAAGAAATAAATGACAGAGTTTAGTAATAGATTGAATATAGGGTTGAAAGAATCGGAAGTGGTGAAATGGTTTCTAGCCAATGAAGTCTGAAGTGTGATAAAAATCTCTTCCATCAAGTACTGCCAGAAATAATTACTGCTACGGAAGGCCAGTAAAGTTATTAGCATTAGAATTACAAGACTTGGGTACTGAAAAAGTTGACAAAGCTTACACAATAATAATAGTATAATATGTTATGATTTTATTGCCTTGTATCTGAAAGGTTTCTCTTTTCTGTATTTGATAAACAACTATGATATGTGATGCTCATTATGACAATGAGTTAGGTCTGAGAAACAAATGGCTGTTCCATATCCCAAGAATGTAAGTAAATTATCTAGAGCTTGAATTCCTAGTTCAAGATCCTATGATAGATAAGAGCTCATCATGGATCTAAGTCCTTTAACTCACAATCCACTGCTATTTCTATTTATAAAACATTTTTTAATAGATCTTGAACTTGGATAGATAATTTTTTTTTTTATTCTCAGAAGATGAGGAACACAAATATCCTCAGTAATCCATACATTTACAATATTATAGTTTCTGGCTTAGACGACCAGCCTTGCACATAAGCCCTCATTATATATGTGAATTTGGATTACTGGGTAAGTGAAATTTTGAATAAGACTTGAGAAGGGTTCTTGAACTCATTCTGGCCATGGATTGTATTCAGGGAATTTAAAAAGTTATAAATATTTAGTTTTCAGATTTTGTTTAATCAGAGCAGAAGCCTAGGAATCACTTTAGTTTCAACACTTTATTTCGTTGTGGTTGTTCAGTCACTTAAGTGAAAGTGAAGTCACTCAGTTGTGTCCAGCTCTTTGTGACCCCAAGGACTGTAGCATACCACACTCCTCCATCCATGGGATTTTCCAGGCAGGAGTACTGGAGTGGGTTGCCATTTCCTTTTCCAAAGGCTCTTCCCAACCCAGGGATCAAACCTGGGTCTCCCGCATTGTAGGCAGATGCTTTGCCATCTGAGCCACCAGGGAAGTCACTAAATGGTATCCAGTTCTTTGCATCCCTATGGACTGCAGCACACCAGGCTCCCCTGTCCTTCATTATATTCCAGAGTTTATGTCCACTGAGTTGGTGATGCTATGTAGCCATCTCATCCTCTGCTGCCCCCTTCTCCTTTTGTCTTCAATCTTTCTCAGCATCAGGGTCTTTTCCAATGAGTCATCTCTTTGAATCAGGTGGCCAAAGTGTTGGAACTTCTGCTTCAGCATCATTCCTTCCAACAAATATTCAGAGTTGATTTCCTTTAGGGTTGATTAGTTTGACCTCCTTGCAGCCCAAGGGACTCTCAAGAGTCTTTTCTAGCACCACAGTTTGAAAGCATCGATTCTTCAGCACTCAGCCTTCTTTACAGTCCAACTCTTACATCTGTACATGACTACTGGAAAAATCATGACTTTGACTATATGTACTTTTCTCGGCAAAGTGATATCTCTGTTTTTTAATACACTGTCTAGTTTTGTTATAGTTTTCCATCCAAGAAGCAAGCATCTTCTAATTTCCTGGCCGCAGTCACTCTCCGTGGTGAATTTGGAGCCCTAGAAAATAAAGTCTGTCACTTCTTCCACTTCGTCACCTTCTATTTGCCTTGAATTGATGGGAGCCATTTATATGCTGTCGCATTTATTTTCCATGCAGTTATCTCTAGAATCCTTGCATTCTCCTTAATCATATTACTACTACCTTTGTTTACACTCTCTCCATATTTCTTGGAGGAATTCAACAGGCTTCTAATTTGTTGTTGTACTTAATTACCTCTACACTCTTAGGTATGCAGGTCAGGAAGCAACAGTTAGAACTGGACATGGAACAACAGACTGGTTCCAAATAGGAAAAGGAGTAAGTCAAGGCTGTATATTGTCTCTCTGCTTATTTAAGTTATATGCAGAGTACATCATGAGAAAGACTGGAATGGAAGAAACACAAGCTGGAATCAAGATTGCTGGGAGAAATATCAATAACCTCAGATATGCTGATGACACCACCCTTATGGCAGAAAGTGAGGAGGAGCTAAAAAGCCTCTTGATGAAAGTGAAGGAGGAGAGCGAAAAAGTTGGCTTAAAGCTCAACATTCAGAAAACAAAGATCATGGCATCTTGTCCCATCACTTCATGGGAAATAGATGGGGAAACAGTGGAAACAGTGTCAGACTTTATTGTTTTGGGCTCCAAAATCACTTCCAAAGGTGACTGCAGCCGTGAAATTAAAAGACGCTTACTCCTTGGAAGAAAAGTTATGACCAATCTGGATAATATATTCAAAAGCAGAGACATTACTTTGCCGACCAAGGTCCGCCTAATCAAGGCTTCCCTGGTGGCTCAGATGGTAAAGCGTCTTGCTTACAATGCAGGAGACCTGGGTTTGATCCCTGGGTCGGGAAGATCCTCTGGAGAAGGAAATGGCAACCCACTCCAGTACTCTTGCCTGGAAAATCCCATGGACAGAGGAGCATGATGGGCTACAGTCCACGGGGTCGCAAAGAGTCAGACACGACTGAGCGACTTCACTTTCACTTTCAATCAAGGCTATGGTTTTTCCTGTGGTCATGTATGGATGTGAAAGTTGGACTGTGAAGAAAGCTGAGCNATTAAAAGACGCTTACTCCTTGGAAGAAAAGTTATGACCAACCTGGATAGTATATTCAAAAGCAGAGACATTACTTTGCCGACTAAGGTCCGCCTAGTCAAGGCTATGGTTTTTCCAGTGGTCATGTATGGATGTGAAAGTTGGACTGTGAAGAAAGCTGAGCACCGAAGAATCGATGCTTTTGAACTATGGTGTTGGAGAAGACTCTTGAGAGTCCCTTGGACTGCAAGGAGATCCAACCAGTCCATTCTGAAGGAGATCAACCCTGGGATTTCTTTGGAAGGAATATATGCTTACTACCCTATTTATTTATTTCACTCTTTTCTGAGTGAAAATTAAGTATATAATTAACTGTTCTAAATATATACTTCTCCCTTATATGCAGTCCTTTCTGCAAAGAGATCAGAGGCTCTGAAAAGATTTCTTTGGGAGAAAGTATGTTCAGAAGGTTTCTTTTAACTGTATCATTCAGTTCAGTTCAGTCGCTCAGTCATGTCCAACTCTTTGCTACCTCGTGAATCACAGCACACCAGGCCTCCCTGTCCATCACCGACTACCGGAGTTCACTCAGACTCGTGTCCATAGAGTCAGTGATGCCATCCAGCCATCTCATCCTCTGCCGTCCCCTTCTCCTCCTGCCGCCAATCCCTCCCAAATGAGATGGCTGGATGGCATCACGGACTCGATGGACATGAGTCTGAGTGAACTCCGGGAGATGGTGATGGATAGGGAGTCCTGGCGTGCTGCGATTCATGGGGTCGCAAAGAGTCGGACACGACTGAGCGACTGAACTGAACTGAACTGAACTGAACACTCTTAGGTCAACCACTCTCCATGCAAATCTGACCAGTTTGAACAATCAGTGGTTTCCTCAAGACTTATTATGACTTTTTCAAGCTCTTTGGCATATAAATCCCCTCAGAGTCCTGTCAACCTTCAGTTCCATCTCCTGTAGGTCTACCTCATACTTTACCCCACTGTAAAAGTAAGGTGCTTTACCCTACCCTCATACTTTACCCTATCTACTCTGTTGACAGAATAATGGGTTTATTCACACACTTCTTTCCTCTGTATCATTGTACATTCTTCCTTTCCTAGAATCCCTTTCTCTATTGTATTCACTTGCAAATTGACATTTAGTATTAACACCCTACTCATGTCAATTTCTCAAACATCCCATTTGCCTCCAGTGTGCCACTCTCAGTCCTTCTTGCCTTTGTATTGGGTGTGGACCCAACAAAAATGCCATTTTTCCTGGATCAGTCTGAATTGCAATTATCTATCTTCATACCTACTCTTCCTATTAAAATGTAAACTGGAGGACATGTGTCATGACTGTTGGTCTCTGCATCCTTTGACATTTTTATGGTACTGACCATACATACTGTTGACATTAAAAAAAGGCAAAATTTTTTGGCAAAAAAAAAGATTTTTGGCTGGTAAAGGTCATTACTATTGTGCCACAACCCTGAATTTATCCAGCATGTGTTTTCATGAAGCACTGTGCCGAGTGCTCTCAGAACAAATTACACAGATCTGCTTCTTGACCTCAAATAACTTATTTATAATTTAATACGTATATCAGGCATGAGGGCAAATATGGAAAGGACAGATAATAATTGAATTACCAACATTAAACAGATATACAAATAGGTTAGATTAAATATTTACTTTGCATGTGTGTTACCTTGTAAAGGGTAATTGCATTTTAGCAGTTGGTGAGTGTATGGGAACCATTTGAGTTTTATGTTTAGACAATAGAATCCTATCATAATGATTACAATGTAAACTGAATTTTGATGCTTTTATGAGTGAAGATGGACATTAATATCCTTATGAGGTTAATTTATAATATATTGGAAGAAGAAACCGTATACCTTGGATAAAATCCAAAGCTAGGCACCTCTGGTCAAATTAGAGCAAATGGAGCTTGTCTGTAGGACTCCACCATTAAAAGAAAAAAAAGTGGAATCTGAAAAAATATGTGTTTTTCATCAAAAGGAGGAAATAGGGTATTTGACAACATGCATTTGTCTACTGAATGTGATGGAATATGTGATGAAATATGTTTTGTCAATAAAATAAATTGCCAAACAAAATGTAATCCTTTCTGCAAATGCATTTAGTCTCCAGGATGAAATAAGCTGCTTCCACAAAGCACATTTTTCCTTTGAATTATTTTAGATTTGCTGTCTATCAAAAACTAGGGAGAAAATGTGTTTTGTCAGAGACTGTATTTCAAGGTATACAGATAAAATACATTTAATTAGGAAAATAGTAGACTCCGTTGTGGAGGGTCAGTAAATGCTTATAATATATTGATGTAGTTTAAATGAGTCTGTAATTTTGGACCTAAGAGGCTAACTTCTCAGTCCAGTGTTAAACGCATTCTTTTGTTTTCCTTCAGTATTTTATTTTATTATTTTTTGTGTTTTTTTCCCAATACTTTAAAATTTATGTGTAGTTGATTTACGGTGTTGTGTTATTCATATGTATATATACATATCTATATATGTATACACATTATTTTAAAATATTAGTTTCCATTACGGTTTATCATAGGACAGGATATTAGATATAGTTCTCCGTGGGTGTATTCTTGAAAGCATTCAAGTGCCACCCTGATGGTCCCTGAGCATATTCGTAACACTTTTATTATACCATGTTATCATCAGATCACTGAAAGAGTTAATTATGATTAATTAGCTTCTTTTATTTATTTATTCTTTTCATTTTCCCCCTACTCTGTGAATTGTGCTCTGTGAATTGATCCTTTGCCCCAAGGCTCCTGAGGAAGTTTAACTTACATAATTAATTAATGCAGTTTAACCCTTCAAATGTGACTCCAACACCCCACCTTATTTTACATCATTTTAGATCTCTGGTTAACAGCCTCTAATGCTGTAGAGTGGACAAGCTGATGTTGAGTAATTAAGTGTTGTTAAGTTAGGATAAAGTGTAATTTTTAGAAAAGGGATCAAAAGAATGATATGTGTGGCAACAATTTTGAGAAGAGTAAAGTGTTATGATAGAAATGAAAGATGATGAGAATGGGAAAGGTTTTTTTGGTCTTTTTCCTCCTCTTCTTTTTTTCTAATAGGAACATACTCCCTCACCTGTGGTATCTGCTTAATATTTAAGGACTGAATGAGATAATGTCTGCAGAGCTCTTGGCTCCTTGCCTAGCACTGGTTCTATATTGATTTATAATGTTCCAGTATTGAATAAACATTGTTCCATTTGGTTCTCATACTGTCCTCTTTCTGAACAAGTATCATTTATTCCATTTTATGGAAGAGTTAACTAAAATTCAGAGGGTCACGTAGTGATGGACCCAAAGGAGGAATTCATCTCTAATGCTGGGTGAGAAGGATTGTCTAGGGAGAATGTAACGTTTGAACTATATCCTGAAGCATGAGGAGGAAATAAAAACTGCATGGTAATGATCAGTGTAGGTGGCTTGTTGAGTGTATTGTTAATAACTGTGTTGCCAAGGAGAAGGGCTTAATTTATCAGGAAATGAAGCTGGAAAGGTAATCTGGAATCATACAATACCGTATGTACTGAGAAATTTTCGTTTAATTCTAGAGGGACTGGAAGCAGATGACTCAACTTGTACTTTAGAGAACTAGCTTAGGTGATGGGGATTCGGGCAGGGAAGAGACCTACAGGAAGGGTGTGCATCAGTGTATCGCTGCCGTACTCCTGGTGAGGACTGTGAAAACTAGAGCTATGGAAATAGAGATGAATGAGACAGGAGAGGAATCTCAAAGACATTTCTCAGGTCTCATCAGTGAGAGGTCATATGTGGTAGGGAAGGTTAGGTGAATTTGGGAATAACTGCAAAGTTGCATAAGGAAATGAAGCCATTAGTACAGACAGAAAATGCAGAAAGAAAATAGTTGATGATGGTAAAGGAGACCTTTTCTAAAAAACTTGTGCATAATTTTTTTTTTAAGATGTTTATTTATTTGGCTGTGTTCGGCCTTAGTTGCTGGCATGTGGGATCGTTCTTTCCTTGGTGGTACATGGATTCTCTAGTTGGGGCATGTGGGCAAACATGTGCTGCTTGCATTAAAAGGTGATCTTAACCACTGGACCACCGTGGAAGTCCCAGAGTTATTTGGTTTTGAACATAAGTAATGTAACTGCAAGATAAATGGGCAGATGTGTTATTAATATGGATCCTATTGATGCTTCTGAACTGTGGTGTTGGAGAAGACTCTTGAGAGTCCCTTGGACTGCAAGGAGATCCAACCAGTCCATTCTGAAGGAGATCAGCCCTGGGATTTCTTTGGAGGGAATGATGCCAAAGCTGAAACTCTAGTACTTTGGCCACCTCATGTGAAGAGTTGACTCATTGGAAAAGACTCTGATGCTGGGAGGGATTGGGGGCAGGAGGAGAAGGGGACGACCGAGGATGAGATGGCTGGATGGCATCACTGACTCGATGGACGTGAGTCTGAGTGAATTCCGGGAGTTGGTGATGGACAGGGAGGCCTGGCATGCTCGCAAAGAGTCGGTCACGACTGAGCGACTGAACTGAACTGAACTGAGTCCAAGAGGGCTTCCCTGGTGGCTCAGAGGTTAAAGCACCTGCCTGCAAACAGAGTTTGATCCCTGGGTCAGGAAGACCCCCTGGAGAAGGAAATGGCAACCCATTCCGGTATTCTTGCCTGGAGAATCCCATGGATGGAGGAGCCTGGTAGGCTCACAAAGAGTCGGACACAACTGAGCGACTTCACTTTCAATGAGCCCAAGAGAGAGGCTGGGGGAAGGAATAAAAATTTGAAGTAGTCTTATTATATTTGTTTTTGTGATTGGTAATATATGAATGAAAGACCTTTATAAGACAGATTTTATTTTGTTATCTTATTTTTTAATTATGAAAATATGATAACACTTAGAAAATAAAGAACAAATGTACATGTAGTTCCACTATATATTACAATTTTTTAAGTAAATAAATTGATTTTTAGTTGGAGTTTCAGTATCAAGCTCTCAAAAATTAATAGAATGAATATCCAGAGAAATAGAAGGACATAGTAGACCTGAAAAATTCTGTGAACCAATTCAACATAGTTAAGATTTATACAACTTTCAAACAACAGCAGAATACACATTCTATTCAGTTCCCATAGACTATAAACCAGGAGACACTGAAACATGTCCAGGCACATAAGATCAAGTAAAAAATTTTCATGGTCTAAATGTATTGAAATCATGCCAAGTCTGTTATCACTGTGTGATTATATTAGAGATCAATAATACAAAATATTTGAAAATAACCCACGTATTTTCAAATGTGGTGTGACATTTACCAAAAGAGATCTTTGATTTAGCCATTGAAAGCCTGAATAAAGTTAGAAGAATGAAAAAACACAAAAGGTAATTGCAGAGAGAGAAAGCATTTAGATGAGAAATTAATATCAAAGATACTTAAAAACTCCATGTATTTGGAAGTTAAATGTCCACTTTAAATGATGATGTATTAAGAAGCCATAACAAGGAAAATGAGAAAATATTTGTAATAGAATAAAAATGAGAAGATAATTTACCAGAATTTGTTACATGCAGCTGAAGCTGCTCAATATTATTAAATACAGTGTGGAATCTTGAATAAGGCATGAAGACAGATAATGGACAGTTGCATAAAATTTTATGGAATTTGAAGAAAACCTGTACTTTAGTTAATAATACTGTAACATACGTTAAATTCTCATTTGGGTTTTTTTTTGCAACATAGCATTTCGTTATATTCTCAGACACATTTTAGTTAATAGTCAAAATAATACAGCAAAATGAAGTTTGACAAGTACGAAAGTCTAACTCTCTTGTATTCTTCTCACTTTTACTGGATAACGATTATTAAGAATGTGCCAGGCCCAAGGTTAAAATGTACATGAATTATCTTAATTAATTCAAAAACTTGGAGAAATCTGGAGGAACTGATATTAATGTATTCATTTCCAAATGAGAAAACTGAGGCTTCAGTTCAGTTCAGTTCAGTCGCTCAGTCGTGACCGACTCTTTGCGACCTCATGAATCGCAGCACGCCAGGCCTCTCTGTCCATCACCAACTCCCAGAGTTTACCCAGACTCTCGTCCATCGAGTCCGTGATGCCATCCAGCCATCTCATCCTCTGTCGTCCCCTTCTCCTCCTGCCCCCAATCCCTCCCAGCATCAGAGTCTTTTCCAATGAGTCAACTCTTCGCATGAGATGGCCAAAGTACTGGAGTTTCAGCTTTGGCATCATTCCCTCCAAAGAAATCCCAGGGCTGATCTCTTTCAGCATGGACTGGTTGGATCTCCTTGCAGTCCAAGGGACTCTCAAGAGTCTTCTCCAACACCACAGTTCAAAAGCATCAATTCTTCGGAGCTCAGCTTTCTTCACAGTCCAACTCTCACATCCATACATGACCAAAGTTTAGAGAGATTAAATTAATAACCCAATAGAGTACTGTAAAGTAAAATTTTAAAAAATAAGTAAAATATTTTTAAAAAAAATTAATAACCCAGCAGAGAAAAGGAGTTGGAGTTGGTAAAGAACAGGGAAACCTGTTGTGCTGCAGTCCATAGCGTTGCAAAGAGTCAAACACAGCTGAGTGACTGAACTGAAATGAGAGAACAGGAATTCAAATCCTTGTTTATCTCAAAGTCTGTTCTCTTAAATTATATCCCATAAGGAAAAGTTCAAATCTGATTCAACTTCAACTCATCCACTTCTCAATGGCAACAGTTGTTGGACTTTCATGGAAGGTCTAGTCTCTTCCTTGATGTGAAATTATTCACAATGTTAACATAAAAATTGCACAGCAGGAGAGTTGTGAGCCAAAGTTTATTTGGGACAAAATGAGGACTATCACCCGGGAGACAGCATTTCAGATAGCTCTGAGAAACTGCTCCACAGAGGTAGGGGCAAATGTCAAAAATGTATGTGATTTTGGTGACAGGGGAGTACATGCAATCAAGCACGTATTTTTTTGCAGAAGGTTTCTTTTAGTCTTGTGAAGCTTTCTGCTAGTCATGAGGAGCAGTCGTCACCATGAAGGATTTTAGTGCTTTTCTAGATGGGGGGAAATATGAGAATTGGGTTCATAACATCAGCTCCTGAAAATATGTATCTGAAGACCTGTTCTGCCAGTTTTCCCCTCCAGCACAGAGTGCCTCATTTCTGCTCTCCATCCTGAACTTCTTCCAGGGGTGTTGAAAATCAGCAGTTGCGGCAGCACCTGATTTAATCCTTGTAGAGGTAGACAGCAAGGGCCAAAGGCAAGTGGCCAATTTGTAGTTGACAGCAACTATCCAGCAGAAAGCATGTTCCCTCATATCCTTCCCTCTGTTTTAACCCTTCTGGCACCCCTTCTGGATATTATTTAAGACGCACAGTGACAGTACTTTCATTGTAGACACTGATACACATTATTTTTCTCCTACTTGACAGTAGGCATTTTGAATCTAAACATTATCTTGCCTTTCTCACAATAGGTAGGAGAGCGCCTTTCACTATGTTAAGTACTCTGCTTGCCTTGCCTCATTTATAATTGAATGAGGTTACTCTGTCATTTTCTCCACTTTTAGGAGGAAAAGTACATAACTCAATCAGTAACTTACCCAAGGACTCATGAAGAATTAAGTCATAGGTGAGGCTACGAACCCTTGTCCAGAGCAAGAAGAGTACTAGGTGACTAAGTGCCTTGCACACAGTAGGACCTCATCCTTGCAGGAACAAGTATGAACAAAAGCACTGTTTTCATAGGTAAGACTTTGGGGGCATGAACATTAGTTCTGTTATATGGCAGAAGTTTTTTTTTTTTTTTTTTTTTTCTTTTAATCAGTGCTCATGGTAATAGGATTCTGTCTAATATGACCCATTTCAGAGAAGACTTGAATAAAAGAATTCAGTAATAATGCCCCTAAATTTAAAGTCAGTATTCTGGAGTATCTGAAAGGCATGTGTTCATTACTTAATCTCACATCCAAATAATGAACAAAGGAGTCCACAACAGAATTATAGAGATTGTTCCAAAGCTTAGAGGCTAATTTGATTTTGTATGGAATGTTAAGAAAGGGTTTTAAAGAATCTTTAATGAAAGGCAATTAACGTTGAAACCTTCATTAATGAATAGTTGAGAGGAAAAACTGGACTTCTTGCTGAGTTTTTTACTTTTTCCACTAATTGCAAAACTTTATGGTATTTTTACTGTATATTGGAAAATAGTAAGGCACTATCTGTTTAAGCCAGTTAGACCTTATGGGCAAATAGCACACTTTTAAGGGCTTTTAATTTTTTTTTTTTAATAAAGAGGACAGAGCCCCCAAGAACTAATTATAACTGAACAGGTCTTATTTGATAAAATGGATTGTGAGTAATGGGATGTTCACTAAGAAACACTAATTTTGACTCAGCTTAGAAGTTTCTTGAAAGTATTATTTGTTTCATCATATTAGTATGCATTGACCAATTTCTCATACAACACAAAGTAGATATTTTATAATAAAACTATAAAGAGCAGTACTGAGCACTGAACAAAAAACAGAAAGATGTAACTTATGGATTTTGGTTTATTGATTCCAAATTCTCTAAACTCTTTAAATACAGTTTATTGCTCACTTTAACCTTAATGACTAAAATGATTGGAACATCCATTCTTTGGTTTTTCAGTATTTAGTGTTGGTACCAGCATTTTACAAACTTTGCCCTAGGAATGTTAGCAATGGTAATGTTCCCTATTTCTTACCACACATGTGGTCCTTAGGGCCTTAGAGTGATGGAAATAAAGACAGAAGGCTTTTGGCTGGCAGATTATTAGAAAATTTTATTGACCATATGGTATACCCTCATGCCATGAAATTAGGATCTTATTTCTTGCCTTTCAGACCAATGTAAATAAATTTAATAAGCTCCAAAATTAGCTGAATGTTTCTAAGTTATCTCCCACCAATTTCTTTTGCCATTACCAAGATAACTAGCTACCTTATGGCAGAGCAGTGTTGGGGGTTAGGAGGCTGACGATCTCCCCTCCAAAGATATAATTTGTCATCCTGTCCTGTTGGTAATCTTTTTATATGTTGTGTTATCCATCACTAACTAAATCTGCTAACATTTAATAAGCTCCAGAATTAGCTGAATGTTTCTAAGTTATCTCCCACCAATTTCTTTTGCCATTACCAAGATAACTAGCTACCTTATGGCAGAGCAGTGTTGGGGGTTAGGAGGCTGACGATCTCCCCTCCAAAGATATAATTTGTCATCCTGTCCTGTTGGTAATCTTTTTATATGTTGTGTTATCCATCACTAACTAAATCTGCTAACAAATCTCAGACATCTTAAATTTTAGATTTGATATAACAGATAAGTAAAACAGTTTTTATTTTGCTTTGCCGTCTCTCACCTTGTTTACTGGGGTGTAGCAATGTTAAAGAACTAGAGACATGTTCCTTTGACAAAAAGTGTAATTCCATCTGTTGACAATATAAAGACCACTGGAGACATATGTAAGTATCTAAGCAGTTAAAGCCATCCCATCTTGAGAGGATCCATGGTAGTAAATAAAGAATGAACCAATGTTTGAAAAGTCATCCCTCCCTCCAAATTAACTGCTCATCTTATCATGGATGGTAGTTCACCAGGCTCCTTTGTCCATGGAATTTTCCAGGCCAAGAATAGGGTAATACCGCTGCTGCCAAGTCACTTCAGTCATGTCCGACTCTGTGCGACTCCATAGATGGCAGCCCACCAGGCTCCCCGGTCCCTGGGATTCTCCAGGCAAGAACACTAGAGGTCATTTAATCTTAATATATCGAGACCTAACATACATATTGGAGGCATTCAGCCCATATATTTTGAGATGCTCTGGTTAATTGATTGTCATTTAAGTGCATCATATCAAATAATTTTCCAGAATAAATTGGAAATAAGAATATCTGAATGCCACCTCTGCCAGCTTTATTACCTTGATGATTCTTTAACTTTTTCCCTCCAAACTGTAAGCTTTTTATTTTGATTTGGGTTATAGACTATTAACAATGCTGTGGTAGTTTCAGGTAAACAGTGAAGGGACTTAGCCACACATATCCATGTGTCCTTTCTTCCCCAAACTCCCCTCCCGTCCAGGCTGCCACACAACATTGAGCAGAGTTCCCTGTGCTCTACCGTAGGTCCTTGTCGGTGATCCATTTTAAATATAGCAGTATGTACATGTCCATCCCAAAGCCCTTAACTTTTTTTCTTTGACTTTAAATCTTCCATGTTTAAATCCATGTTCTTGTGAGCTGAGACTACACTGTCTTTTTTTTTTTTTAAATAATCAAAACATTTTTTGAAGCTCATAAAAAGGCACAGGATCTCTCCATAATGGAAAATTTGTGTACAATCATTTCTCATGTGCATGTTTTCTTATATTGAAGATTTGTACTTTAATTGTGAAAAGAGAAATATGGCAGAAAACACAAATATAGCAGGCAAATGCGTTCTTGCCATTGCTTGGTTTTCTTGCATAGCGTCTATTCTTCTCCATTCTCTGTCTCTCTCCAGAGACGTAACTCCAAGAATAGGCTTCATTTGGAGAGATGCAAAGAAAAAAAGAATTTTGGATGACAAAAACTGCTGAATTTATGTTTTCTTAGAATGTTTAAATATGTTATATTATTTTAAATAATGTTTCTTTAACACTCCCCCTTATATTTTGGTTTATCTAGATATAGCTGTTATGTACTGTTCTCATTTATGAATAATATCAATAATTTGTCTGTTGTAGTTCTTTGATAATCTGGAAAGCAAAATATTACATATGGGACCTTGAGTAAGATCTCAATGCTGCCACTTTTAACTATTCATGCATTTAAGTATTTGAATTTTAATCTGTGCTAGGGTATAGCTCTTATTCAATGACAATGATAATAATAATGATCATTATTATTATAAAATTAAAACCTAGTGCATTCATTAAGCTACAGAGAAAGAAACCAAAGTGGCATCCTATGGTACCAATTCAATCAAGGATCAGTGTTGTAGGGAGGGAGGGCTTACTGAACTAGCAAAACCAGAAGGAATTCATTGTCATATACTGCACATAAGGGATGACCCAAGTCCGCTCTCCAGAGTCAGATTTGTCTTCTGTCCTATTTTTGGTGTCCACATTTATTGCTGTTTGTATGAAAATATATACCCAGTCTGCATTCCAAACAACAAATGCAGATTTTTGGTACTTCATTTCCATTCCTTTCTTTTCTTAAATCACCAAAACTATAAAGCCGATACATTTTGAGCAAATCTTCTATTCTGAAATGTAATTTTTTTCACAGTAGAAGAGATGTGATAATTTTATGAGACTGCTGTTTCATATACTGCTGCTGCTGCTGCTGCTAAGTCGCTTCAGTCATGTCCGACTCTGTGCGACCCCATAGATGGCAGCCCACCAGGCTCTGCCACCCCTGGGATTCTCCAGGCAAGAACACTGGAGTGGGTTGCCATTTCCTTCTCCAATGCAGGAAAGTAAACGTGAAAGTGAAGTCACTCAGTCATGTCCGACTCTTCGCGACCCCATGGACGGCAGCCCACCAGGCTCCTCTGTCCATGGGATTTGCCAGGCAAGACAATGAAATTATTACCTTAACCAGTTGTTTTTTAGCTGTTGTTTCTATTATCTTGTATGCCATATCCAAATTACTAATGTAAGTAATGTGTTCCCTTATTTTTGCATTAGATTTATTAATTTGTTCACTTGACCATATGTTTGTATGCCTGATGTGAACTGGATATCAATTCCCTTGTCACTTTTTTCTTTATTCTGCCATATTGTGAGTTGACACCAAAATACACACTGCAAAATGTATGTTAGACTGGGACATTAAAATGATTGACAGTGAACTTGCAGGGCAAGGAGGAGGCTAATCCATATATGACACACAGAAGCTGTTTTCCTGGCAACAACTTCATCATTGTTTCTAAACATGAGAGATGAGTCAATGTACCTAAAAAATCATTCAGGTAAACAGCAAAGAATTTTGTTTGGCAGGGCATGAATACCATAGTCTTTCTTCTTCTCCCTTCACTGTGGAAAATGGAAATAGATTCTTCCCACCTAGATTAATAGCTGTTTTAACTCAATAAAAGATGTGTAAATCTTCAGCACTTTCCTATCAAGTCAGTCCTTTTATATGTATGCAATAACATCTCAGATTAGTTAGAATATAAGTCAGGTCCTTGGGGGAAAAAAAAATTCATGTACTTTTGGAATACAGGCTGGATATGTAGCCACCTTTTGGTGGTAATAAATTGTTTTGCGAACAGTTTGAAATCTGATGAGAGCCTCTATCAGAAATTTAGGTCCAATATCTCAGAGTGTTCGATTATTTCACATTACATGAAGAAACGAGAAAATAGGAGGCTAAGTTGGATTTAAAAAAACCACATGAGGCCTAAGAAAAGACTGTTCCCAGATGGAATTCACTGAAGATTCTGTTTCTTTGCATTTTCATTATAATTAATTCTTTAATATTGCCAGTTGAATCTCACGAATTGAACATGTTCCAATCGATACAATCTGGCATCATGCTGCTCTTCTGAAATTCCAAGGAGCTTTCCTAAGGGAAGATTGGGAAATTCACAGTATGAATGGAGCAATTAGAGCAGAGGTGTGGCATCAAGAGAGATGGGCCAAACAGAGATAGCATCATGACAATGGCCTCTTTCCAAATACATCCTAGTCAAATTAACACATGGTAATAAGAGAGGAAGAGAGAGAGAGAGAGAGAGAGAGAGAGAGAGAGACTGCTCTTTGGAAAACAGTATAAATTAAAAATTTTAATTCCATTGTCTTCAATCCATATCCTGGAAGAGATGTTCACATGGGGGAGTTGGAAGGACCGTTAGATGAGTTGCTGAAATGTACAGGATTTCAGATAAGGGTACATGGAGGTCGAGGGGAGTGGGAACCAAGGAAGGGATCAAGTCATTTCCTGGAAGATAAATTCTTATTCAGGGGCCTTCAGAGAAAGTGAGGATGGAGAATTAGTGAAGATGAGAACTTCTCCAGTTGTTCTGGAGAAGAGAAATTGTATGAGTCACAAAGGGCCATGGGTACATGGGGTGGCAGGTGTGTTACTTCATGACTTGCTCTAAGGATTGTACTGAAGGCTCCAAGGACACACTTTTTTAAGATGTAAAACACATAGGAAGTGTTTAACTCCCAGAACCTTATGTAAAATTCATGTAATCTTTTATCTTACCTGTGACATTTTAATTGTAAAAGCAATACATACCTGTGGATAATTTCTAAAACTAAAAGGGACTAATTTCCCTGTCCCCATCCAAAGATAACTGTGGTTAACTGTCTTATTATTGGTCCTAGAAGAATGGGAATGAGTACAGAAATGACAGGAATAAAACTCATTGACAAGTGTCAGTTTTATTCAGAAGCTTTATGAGGCATCGATAAGACTGAGAAAATCAGTATGGACAAAGGATACCTCTGAGCAAGCTTGGTGTCCCCATTCTGCTTCTCTCAGGGGTGTGGCCAGGAAAGACACGATGATCTGCAGCCTTTGTTAGCTCCAAACAAACCTGCGTACTCAGTCACTAACTCATGTGGACTCTTTGTGACCCCCTTGGACTGTAGCCCACCTGGCTCCTCTGTCCACAGTCCCTAATCTTTAAGCATTATGGCCACCACCCACCAAAACCATCACCAAAAGACCCACATCAGTTCCAAGAAAGGCCATTATATTCTATTTATCTCTCCATCTGTCTACCTACAGATCTCTCCATCCATCTCTCCATACTGGCAAAACTGATAGTATGTATACATTGTTTTCTCTGCCCTTTTATTCATTTACTACTTTGAATATTATAGGAAAGACTCTTTCCTATAGGAAGGCTCAAAAGCATGGCTGTAAATTATTAGCTCAGTTTCAAAGAAGCAAAGGTAGACCTCACCATATTTTTATACATTTGGAGAAGAAAACAGGAGTTAATTGAACAAATTATCCTATTTAAAAACTTACTTGCTAAGATGTAAGGGCAAAATTGACTGAACTTTCCACTTGTATCAGGAAAATAATTGTGAGTGTTTGATAGAGAAGATGCCAGTTAAAATTAGCTGTGAGAATGTATCTCTACAAGGAAGAAATACATAGTCAGAGGTCTTACTCATATACGTTGAAATTCTTCCTGAAAAAAATTTTGCAGAAAATATTTAAATTTTTTTTTGTCATTTTATTAAAATTTTATTTGTCTTCTTGTTTTCTTTTTAAAATTTTACCTTCTCTCTTTTCTTGGGAACCCTCAACAGTGTCTATATTATCTACTGAATAACCCATGTTAATGGATTCCATAGATAATTTCCAAAGGCTGAAAAGGTTTTTGACTTCAGAGAAATTGAAGCAATTTTGAAAGAAGTCGGAGAGGTGTGTATTAGAATCCTCCCCATACACATGAATAGTGGAGTGACATTTGAATTTGACAGAGTGAAAAGATCAAGTTGAAATGTGGCTCTTGAGAAGGGAATGCGGCCTCATCCTTGCCTTCTCTGTTTGCTGAGAGACGAGATTCTGAAACTTTGAATGAGAAGGAAAGGGCATTAGCATCAAGAGAGAGGACAGGAGTCAACCAAGATTTGCAAATAACAAAGTCATCTCAGCTAAACTCCAGGAAGACCTTGAAGCTGAGATCCAAGATCACACACTTAAAAATGAGTAACTTTTGTTAAAGAAGAGTGTGTAGGTGACCAAAGTTGAATTTGCACAATAAAGGAGAGATCACAGGAAGGAGACTCTGAAGGAGTAAGGCTACCTGGGCTGGTTGCGGGAGTCTAATTCAGGAGGCTGGGATAGTCTCAGAGTCTGTGAAATGATTTCTCAGAGGTGAACGACTTCCACTCACTGTGGCTTTCAAAAAAAAAAAAAAAGTCTGAGGGCACCTACACTGACATTTTATCTCCTTCAAAAGATAGCCTCTTCCCTGCAGGTATATGAATCTATTCTTAATAATAAGTGCTGCATTTCCCCCCTGGATTCTCTCCTTAAAATGCAGGGCACCCACTGTCCCTCAAGGCCCTGCCACTTATTCAGGGCTAAAAACCAGGATTCAAATTGTAGGTTCAAATATCTCTACACTTGACTCACTTGGAATAAAGAATAATTCAAATAGAGGACTCTTCATGGAAATTCACCTCCTCAAAAGCTATGGTCTGTAGTTAGTTGGTTATAAATAGTATTTCTGTCTCTGTATTATTAGATGCCATTAGAATAAAAACACGTTCTTGTATTATTTGGGAATCTAAAAATAAGCTTAAAAATAGAAAATAAATTATAGTGTAAGAAAAAATAGCATAAGCAATGTTGAAAAAAGAATTTTAATTAGGGAATGCATTAAACATGCTTTAGTAGTAATGCTTACCTATGATAAATAAAAGTGGTTAAGGGAGTTTAGCATCATGGTTAAGACAGCTTGGGTCTACAGGGTCATACCGCCTAGATGGAAGTCTACGTTTGCCAGGAAATAGCTGAGAGATCTTGGTACAGTTCTGCGATTATAAAATTGGAATACATACACACTAAGTTAAGTTGTTTTGAAAATGAAATGAGATACTTATAAGGCAATTCACACATCACCTGGCACATGGGAAGGTCTCTCTGATAATGCTTATTCCTACATGAGGCAGAGAAGGCTTGCCTTCTTAGGACTAGTTGAGATATTTTGAGAAGAAGATGCTGTGATGAAATTACACATGCAGGAGATTAATGGAGGGAAATACCTGTGAAGGACAAGGAGAAGGAGAAGAATGGCAGGGAAAGCTTTCAAACCATAATGTAGGTCCGACACCTGTGAAAGAAGTGGTGGAAGGAAGATGCAACTACTAAAAAAGGCTTAGACTGTGGTACAGTTGTAAGACAGTTAGGAGCAGTTTGATGCAAAGTCCTCCTGCTAAAGTCATCCTGGGAAGCTCTGTGTCCTATAGGAGGAGGCCTGTGCAGTCATTGGTTGAGAGCATTCCAGAAAAAGCAAGGACTCTGTGAATGTGGTTCTGGATCCTCACAGATAACAGAGATTTGCAGCCACATGAAGAGATGTGGGCAGTGGTCCATCACTTGAGCTGGAGATTTGATACAGTTCCGATAACTCATTAGTTTATTCATTAACATATTCATTTACTCCAACATTTTTGTAGCTTTATTCAGGGTACCCTGCCTCTGAACCTCAATTTCTTCACCTATGAAATGGGTAAGATAACAGGTAGGACTCTTATTGCAGCACTAATTTAAAGATTTGTGATATTATACGTGAAAACATTTTATTAAAATAGTGAAAAGTGTTTTAGAAGTGTAAAATAGCCCTAGCCTTCTTCCTTTAGCTATTTGATAATTCACTAATTTCTTTCCATTGGTCTGGTCTTTCAATTAGCTTGATTTTTATAAGACTTACCGTACCATAGCTAATTTGACATGAACGTATATATCTGTAAAAACAAATAGAGTCTTTTATCTTTGAAATTAAGAATTTAAGGTTTACCAGTAGAATGGTTTGCTGCTGCTGCTGCTGCTAAGTCACTTCAGTCGTGTCCGACTCTGTGTGACCCCATAGACGGCAGCCCACCAGGCTCCCCCATCCCTGGGATTCTCCAGGCAAGAATACTGGAGTGGGCTGCCATTGCCTTCTAATTCATTTACTCCAACATTTTTGTAGCTTTATTCAGGGTACCCTGCCTCTGAACCTCAATTTCTTCACCTATGAAATGGGTAAGATAACAGGTGGGACTCTTATTGCAGCACTAATTTAAAGATTTGTGATATTATACGTGAAAACATTTTATTAAAATAGTGAAAAGTGTTTTAGAAGTGTAAAATAGCCCTAGCCTTCTTCCTTTAGCTATTTGATAATTCACTAATTTCTTTCCATTGGTCTGGTCTTTCAATTAGCTTGATTTTTATAAGACTTACCGTACCATAGCTAATTTGACATGAACGTATATATCTGTAAAAACAAATAGAGTCTTTTATCTTTGAAATTAAGAATTTAAGGTTTACCAGTAGAATGGTTTGCTGCTGCTGCTGCTGCTAAGTCACTTCAGTCGTGTCCGACTCTGTGTGACCCCATAGACGGCAGCCCACCAGGCTCCCCCATCCCTGGGATTCTCCAGGCAAGAATACTGGAGTGGGTTGCCATGTCCTTCTCCAATGCATGAAAGAGAAAAGGGAAAGTGAAGTCGCTTAGTCTGTCCGACTGTTAGCGACCCCATGGACTGCAGCCCACCAGGCTCCTCCGTCCATGGGATTTTCCAGGCAAGAGTACTGGGGTGGGGTGCCATTGCCTTCCCCGTTAGAATGGTTTATTTGATGATAATTGTAAGTAGGGACGGTAGTGAATCTGTCCCTATTCCATACACAGTTTATGGAACCTGAGGAATTCAGTCTACTGAATCTGTGTTAAAGATGCTCCAGATTAGAAGTCAGGGATACTGTTAAGTACTGCATCAGTTGATCATGACTGTGTTATGGAGCCTCACAAAATTATTGGGACATAGCAGGTCCCCAATAAGTATTTGTAGAGTGATTCCGTCTCTGGGGTCGCACAGAGTCGGACATGACTGAAGCGACTTAGCAGCAGAATGATTCACAGAACCTTTTTGACCTGATAAACTTTTTGGCTTTATCTCTGTGATCTTTCATCATAGAAACGAGGGACCCTAAACAAAAATATGGCGAAAGCCCAAATTTGTCATGCTCATGGAACTTAGAAAGAAATGGGTCTAGTGTTTGGACCATACCTCTTAGAATCACAAAAACCACCAAAAAATAATAGAATCTTAAGTGTTCGTTATTTAATTCCACTTTATTCTGGAGCAGATTTTCTCAACATGGGCCAGATAATTCTTTGTTGGGGGTGGATGGGGGTTGCCAGATGCCTTGTAAGATGCTCAGCAACTTCACTGGCTCTACCCACTAGGTGCCAATAGCACTCCTCTCCCAACCCCGCAGTTGAGACAACAAAAATAATGTGTCTAGAATTGTTTAAAGTCCCCAAGGGGATAAAACTGTCCCCAGTTGAGAACCACTGTTTTAGAGATTAGACAACCAAGCAGACTTTGAGAGCTTAAATAAGTCACCAAATCCCTTGGCAGAACTAGTGTCACAGTCTAACCCAAGGACTAAGAATCCAGTTCTGCTGTGGGGCTGTGCCTCTGATTCAATGTGTGATTAAATGTGCCTCCAAGTAGGGTTGATTTTATTTTTTCATGACTGTTCCTGTTTATTCCTAGCATTCTTCCAGTGTGCAGGCTATTTGACATCATACAACTTTTTATTGCGTGGAAGGCAAGGTTTAATATTCCTTTCTATATTGGATTAAAAATGAAGTTCCTCTTGGAGGTGAAAGGGGCATGTTTTGAAGCCCAAAATTGACAGGGTAGAGAGAATTCAACGATCTTTCTCTTAGGGACTGACTTAGAGATGTAGAATGCTTTCTTTGCCCAGCTTACACTTAAATAGAAAAATGTATCTATACATGAAGATTTCTACATTAAAAAAAAAAAAAAATGCCTGCCAAGTACAAAGGACACCTCTCTAAAGTGGAAGAGAACAGAATGATCTTGTTGGGATGGTCGAGTGTAATTTCAGATAATTCTATATCAGGTTTCTGAAAACCCTTTTGGAAAGCTCTGTTATGTATTAGTGCTGGGTCTCAAAGAAATGGAAAATTAGTATTTTCTTTCCCAGCCTACAATTTATTGATCAAAGAAAACTTATTTTGAGCTTTGTAGTGTTGCGACAATCTGAAGCATATTAATAAAGAAAGAGAGTTGCTTCTTGGGGAGATAACCTTGATGACTGTAATTTTTCTCATGAGTATCAATGTGCTTCTGTGCCAATATATCACAAGTGAAGGGGGAGGGAGGGAGCAGATGTTGCCTAGCAAGGGCAGTGCAGAGCTCTCTATATTTTGCTTTGTCTCCTTTCAGCTTTTCTCAAGGAGTTCTCATCCTTCACTGTTTATTCTGGAGAAGGACTTGAGATAGTATTATAAGAAAAGCTAGGCTTTTTGATGGCAAAGGTAGAAAGTGCTGACAAGGGGTTGCCTAGTTCTAATCATAGGAACCATCAGAGACCCCAGCCATGGCTGGTCCCTGTCTTCACGCATGCACACATCCATTCCCAAAGTCCCTGTCACACATCCCTTCTCCTGCACACATCCATTCCCAAAGTCCCTGTCCCCTCTGCCCATTAACCTTGTCACCCTGTGCAGATTTCTTAGTTTCTCTCTGCCTCAGTGTCCTTATCTATAAGTGAGGAAGTGAATAGTACCCAACTCAAATACAAATAACATTAGTTAATGTTTTAAAAATATGTAGAAAATTGCCTGACACATAACAGATGTCACTATATTTTTACCTGAAAATAACCTATTCAAGTATTTAATATGCATAAAAATAAAAAAAATAAGATAAATGCTCACTCAGTTGTGTCTTACTCTTTGCGACCTCATAGGCTGTAGCCTACCCATAGGCTGTAGGCTTCTGCCCATGGAATTCTCCAGGCAAGAATACTGGAGTGGGTTGCCATTTCCTCCCCCAGGGGATCTTCGCAACCCAGGGGCTGAACCAGGTCCCCTGCATTGCAGGCAGATTCTTTAGCCACTAAACCACCATGTAAGCCCTAAGGTGAGGGATGCAGGTTCCACCGAGATGGACAGTGAGTGTAGAATATGTCATGAGCACTCTGCGAAGTTCTGGTGACTTATTACAACAACCTAAAAAAACCCGTCAGAGACAGACAAACCTCCAAAGCAGGAAATAGGTCACATTTTTAAAATGCACTTTTGAGTTCTTATGTATTAAACACATGGAGACAACTGTGATGTCCACTGAGGAGGCAGAGATACTGGTACTTCTGTGCTCCAAGAACTCTGTCTGTGGGAGGAGGGAAAATGAAATGCAATTATAAGATAAAGTGACAAGTGATGTCATAAGTGTAGACGCTGTAATAGGTTTCTATTGAGAAGCTCACATCTCAACCTGAGCAAGGGGCTTGCAGGTAGAGAAGACCTGCAGGGTAGTGGTATGTGAGTAGCAGTTTAGGTGAGGCAGGCTGGCTGGGTTGGGGCAGGAAGCACTGGCCACAGAGAAAGAAAAAGAAGTTAGCCTTGGAGACTAGCAAGGAGCATGTTGAGGGAAATAAATGCCATGGCATGGCTGGGTCAGGAAGGACTCTGCAGCTCGGGGTAAAGAGTTGTAGGCACTACCTTGAAAGAGAAAGGAAGCCACTGGAACATTTTCAATCAGGGAGTGATATGGATGGAGAAGTAGGAATTCTCATTGATAAACTGTGGTCTCATGTGGTGTGGAAGAAAGGCTGGGAAAAGACCAAACTAGACCAGGCTGAAAGCCAAATTGGTAGGTCTCCACTGAAAGAGGATGAACCATGAAACTCATCACCTTGAGAGCAGTGAGGAGGTCCAGATGCATACGGACATGGTTGCTAGCAGGATGCCAGCGAAACCATAGTGGCTCTTACCTCAGAATGGGGTCTGTTTTAATTTTGAAAATTTGTATTGCTTGCTTGATTAACTGTGGTATGCGGGATCCTAGTTCCCTAAACCAGGGATCGAACCTGTGCCCCCTGCCCTTGGGAGCACAGAGTCTGAACCACTGGACCACCAGGGAGAGCCCTGGAATGGGGTTTGAACTGAAGAATAAAAAGTACGAAAAGGAGGTTTGCGTTTCCCACAGTGTTTCGGTGTCTTATCGCACCTTTCTCCGTCTTCAGGAGGGAAAATGCATAATCAGTCATCAGATGTTGTCTCTCTGAGACACTCACGACATCCTAGGACACTGTAAACTTAGATTCCTTCCTAGTGCTTCTTGCCGCTGTCTGGCTGGGTCCTGAGATGTGAACAGAACTTGGAACTTATGGTAAGATTATGATTTTCTTTGACTCTTTTCTCAAATCATAGATATTTGAGCAGAGCCTGAAAGGATCATTAGAAATCACTTACTAGCATGGTGGCAGAAAAGTTTGTATCTCAGATGCTATCAGCAAAGTCTTGATAGTGGCTGCTTGGAGTGCTGTGTTGACAAAGAATATGAGCCCCATATGGCTGGGTGGAAAAGTGACAAGATCAACTAAAGATGCCCATCATGGGTGCAGCAGGGTGGAGCAGAAACACATATGCTTCATATATCCATGCCTAGGATAAAGATTCCAAGCCTGTAATATTAATGGACTTGACAAAGATCACTGATCCAGTTAAGAGTATGGCTGCAAAGAAAACCATGTCACAGAGTTCCCAAGGCTGAGATACTTCATTCATTTATTTATCATATTTGCCTAGAATGACTGCATGTCCAGATCACCTTTTCTTGCATTGTTTTTTATTTAGTGTTAGACTTCCAACTTTAAAAAACTGGTACAAGTGAACCTATTTACAGGGTAGGAATAGAGACTCAGACATGGAAAACAGATGTGTGTACGGGTGGGATGGCAAGGCAGAGGCGGAATGAACTGGGCAAGTGGCATTGACATACGTGAACTGCCACGTGCAGAACAGCCAGCTGGTGGGAAACTGCTGGACAGTGCAGCGAGCTTGGCTGGGCACTCCGAGATGGCCAGAGGGGCAGGATGGGGGAGGCTGGAGGCTCCAGAGGGAAGGGATCCATGCCTACATATAGATGATTCATTTTACTGTGCAGCAGAAACTAACACGACATTGTAAAGCAACTCCGCTCCAGTTTAAAAGGAAACCTTGCAGACAAGGCCCGTGCTTTCATGGAGCCCATCTTCCAGCAGGAGGTGGGTAATACATGAGTGAATAAGGAGGGCACTATTAGATAGCAGTTGAAGATTATGGAAACAACAAGAGGCTCAGGTATGGTGACAGGAAACCCAAAGAGGGTACTGGGGCAGCTGGTCAGGAGAATTGCCTCAAAAAAGAGGACTTTTTAGCTGAGACTTGAATGAGAAGAAAGAGCCTTTGGGGCCAAGATCTGACAGAGGAAATGACAGAAGGAACACCAGGCAGTACAGAGAGCAAGCGGAGACTTTAAGCTAAAAGGACCGTGAGCGTTTGAGGAACAGAAAGAAAGCCTGCAGGGCCAGGGCACCATGAGTGAGCAAGACGGTAGGACCTGGCAGGATGAGGGAGTCAGGCAGGGTCCAGATTAGGTACCCCGCCCTGCCGTCTCTCAGGGAAAAGAGTCTTGGGTCTTTCTCAGTGGCCCCAGGCAACAGAAAAGTGAGAGACTAACCCCTCGGTCTCCACTTGCTTAGTACAGTGTGCTTTTGAAAGTCTCCAGGAATACATAACTCTTTCTTTTTATAGGAAACTCCTTGATTATAACTGCCAAGATCAAACAGCTGATAGGATCAAAAACTTTGCTCTATATAGATTAGAGTGGAAAATAGCAACCTGGAATAAGTGTGTTTCCTTCAGGTGACCTTAGTAAAACATTCATGGGGTGCTGACAAGTACTTTGAATTTATACAATGGGGAACACAGTTTAAATACTTTGATATATTGCAAGCAGCTTCTTGAGAATCTCAGAAAAGATTGTGAAGCTCATTTAAATCTTCTACCAACCCTGTGAGAATTGGTAGGAAATAGCTATAGTTATATTTTATTTCCAGATGGATAAAATGAGGCAGAGAGATTAGATTACTTGATTTCAGATTTCTTCCCGTGGTCTTCTGTTCAACCTCATGGATATTTTCCATGCACCTTAGTTGATAAATAAATCTATGGTTGAAACCCGAACTGTGGTAAAGCATCCCTAGGATTTTCAATTTTTGAGCCCTGAGGTCCCAATTTATGTAAGTACCTTGCTAATTATAAGTAACAAGTAAAACAAAGTGAATCTTTCAAGATTCATGTGCTCGAGTGTTATACTAAGCCTATTGACTTTTATTTGGCAGTTTTTTCCTAACTATTTTCTGCTAGGGTTTACAGCGGCCAGCTTTCAGGCTGCCCCATTGAATAGTTGCATGTATTCCATTAACTGCATCGTCCTTTCCATTTCTTCCCTCTCTCTCTCACTCTCACCTCCCCAAGCTGATTGACCTGTTCCACACATTCTGTTCCTTACAGGCAATGCTCTCAAGTGACAGCTTATGAGCCTAATAAATCCTGGCAAATGTGTAAATGGATGTTAATGGTCCACACTCCCCTTCAGCATAGCATGTATACACTTTAATGGCGACCTTTGATGGTTAATACCTAACTCAATGGAATGACTAACGGCAGAATTAGGAAGCTATGTAGATTTGGAGGTCAACAGTGTAGCTAATTGAAAGTAATACATTTGGAGGAAGTCAAGGACTTTGTGTGCCCCTCAAATCATCAAGATATGCCTATCTCCAGAGCCAGTTCTCATCCTAAAAGGTGGGTCTCGTTGTACACGATTTCATGGACCCTCAGGTGGTGTTTCTGACCTGGATGTATAAAACTGCCGGCCATGCCTAAAATGTTTCTCAACAAATTAGCAGAAACTTGTATTGATGTGCAAAGTAATACCTGAGGAAGAAGTGAAAAAGGAATCATTTATTATCTGCAGAATCATGTGTTCATCTACTTCAAAGAAAAGTCTTATCTTTTGAGTTGAGGCTTTTATTCCTATGGGATTTTTTCTAGAAACAGGCCAGATTCTGGTTGTTCTTACTTCTCTCTTAAAGCCTATTTTGAGTTGCAATAAGCCAGTGATGTAACTCATAAGGGAGGAATTCAGAATAAATGGACTCCTGAGATCACTTTCCAGTGCATCTCCTGAGTATATATATATATATATATATACACACACCTGGGTACACCTGGACATGTATGGGAAAACCCACTTTAAAAGGATGCCTCATATTCTACTCTAAAATTATATTTATTTAAGCTCCAAAAATATTGCATTTTTGATCTCCCTCTGTGCTATCTTCTTCCTCAAAAGAAGATAAATGAATTTTTAATTCTGCTTCCTGTTAAAGGTATATGTAGGTATATGCAGAAAGGAAATGATTCTGCCAAAAATACAGAAAAAGAAAAATTGTACCTAGAGCAAGTTATAGCTAGAGCCACCTTCCAGAACTTTTAACTCATCAGTAGTGAATTCTCAAATTCTGTTGAGACAGGTAGATTAGTTAGATCATGTAATTTCAAATAAATCTGGTTTGAGCCCGGAATTAGTAAAACTTTTTTTTTTTAATCATTGTAAATATGTAATTCCAGGCCTCCATGTGTAATGTGGACCAATGGTCTCTGTATGGAAAACAGCTTCAGATGCTATCACTTTTGTCTGGCTAAGAACACCACCTGTCTGGGAGTGAAGCAATGTGTGTTTTCCAAGGCTCACTATGTCATTGTCATCTTGGGCTCAACTTTTCTCATGACCTCAGATTCCTCATCTGTAAGCCAAAGGGTTAGATAACAGGTTATTTGTTGGATACTTCTCATCTTTAAAATGTTAGGAGTCTAAGATAAAAGCAAAACCCATAAATGTTTTCATAAGGACAGAAAGATGTTACAATGTACTATCCTGAGTCTATCTCCCTAATATTAAGCTGTGACTCCCATAGCAATTTATCTGTATAGTTCTGTTTTATGTGCATCTTGGGATATAATTATTTATGTATTCGCCTTACTCTTCCTCCTAAATTGCAGGTCAAAATGGATATAAATATGACTTTATATAAAGCCCTGCCTAGGATAGGCATCCAGCACACACACACCTCCCCTGTATGGTTGCCTCCCACATTAATGATCGCATGTGGCTTGTAGAATTGGGCATCGGAGCTTTATTTTTAATTTCTGATATGCTGTTCTTTCCTTCCTTTGGTAAAACTTCCCTGAACATCTGTTATGAGCAAAGCACTGTGCTAGATGCTGTGAGGGTTATAAAGATTCCATTTCCTATCCTGGGGAGCTTCTAATAGTGGTGGTGCATGAACATCTGCATATGAGAGAGTCACCAATGTCAAGGGCCTGGGCAATGTCTGGCAGTAGCCAGTGTTCAGTGAATGACAGCTGGTTTCTCCATCAGCTATGCATGCAATTTCTAGTGTTATTATTTTCATTATTTTTAGAATGGAAGATGGTTAAATGTGAAAAAAAAAAACAGGAAAAATCATCTTGTAATGATTAGACAGTGCTTCAAGTGATGTGACTTTATCACAAGCATCTGCATTTGGTTAAAACTCTTTGGTGCTACTTTGAAAACTGTATGGTGTTTGCTCACAGTAGGACCAGGCATCCAATCAGCTTTCAGGACAACGTCCTGAGTGGCTCCTGAGACAGCAATAGCAGCATCTCCTAGGAACTGCTTAGAAACGCGGGTTCTCCTTGGGTTGATCAGAAACTTCGGGGTGGAGTCTGGCCGTCCGTATTTATAATTTTGTTCATTTATTTTTGGCTGTGCTGGGTCTTGGTCGCTACACTGGCTCTTCTCTCATAGCTGCAGGCAGGGGCTGCTCCCTACTTGCAGCGCGCGGGCTTCTCATTGCGGAGGCGTCTCCTGTTGCCGTGTCCAGGTTCTAGGGCATGTGGGTTCAGTAGCTGTGGCTCCAGGGCTCTAGAGCGCAGTCTCAGTAGTTGTGGCACACAGGCTCAGTTGATCCTTGCCCTGTGGTACCCTCCCGGATCAAGGGTTGAACACGTGTCTCCTACATTGGCAGGTGGATTCTTTACCCCTGAGTCACCAGGGAAGCCCCCAGCCATCTGTATTTTAAATAAGCCTCTGGGTGATTCTGATGTGCCCTAAAGTGTGAGAACCACTGTTGCAAGATGTTATGGCAGAGCTGTGATGAATGGACCTGGGGAGGAGTGTGTGGCAGCGAGATGCCAAAGACAACTGTGGATTGAAAGAAGAGGGCTTTCATAACCACCACCCTCACAGAGTTACAGCTTGCAGAGGTAGTCAGTCACCAGTAGGACAGATTCACACTCACAGACTCGGATGTGTGCTGCTTGCCCAAAGGGTGGGGGCAGGCGTGGCCTGTCCCAGAGAGAACCAAACATCTGAGATACGGTCCAGGCCCAGTCGGGAAGCAGTGTGAGCACAGTTGGTGCCTTTCATGCTCTGTAGGTGTCAGGAGACCCTAAATCTGTTTGACTCTCACAGAGAGCCATGGAGCCTATTTAACAAGATGCTTTTGTATAATTATTTTCCCAGTACTTTTCTTGGAGTTAGTGGCTATATCCTCTGATTTTTCTTAAGCTGACTCATAACTTTAATTGTCCCTATAGACATGTGTATGTAAATGTATATAGAAGTATGTGTCAATGACTAGAATATTCAGAATGCAGCTTGCTTGGTACTATTGGGTGATGATTAATTTGGATTAGATACCAATTCTATACTAGGCACTACCCCTAGGTCTTTTTACACACAATTTCTAAATTAATTCTCAGATTTCTTCAAGTAAGAATTACTAATTCTACTGAAATGGCTCAGTAGAAGGTAAATCACTTGTCCTACATCACATTGCTAAGAAGCGACAGAGGAGGCTTTAATCAGGCAATCTGTCTCCAGATTCCTCTCTCAGCCCCTACGTGACAAGTTCATGGGATCAAACGCATTTCTAGTTGAAAGTATGTGCACAAGCAGGGAATGTGTACTTTTGTCTTGACCTGTGTGTTTCCCGCCCCCAGACTTCTCATGACTCAAAGATATCAGGTGCCATAGTTAATCGGATTTGAAGCATTCTCCAAAATGCCATACACATATCCAGAGCAGCTGAGAATTCTAACGAATATAGATATAGAACTTGAGCCAGTCCTAAAATATGGCAAACCAGGACATAGATATGAGGATGTAAGCGTGGGTTTGGGGAGGCGAGCGTTATAAATAGATGATCGGGCGTATTTCTGGGTGGCTGCTGGTGGGAAAGAAGGAGGAGTCTCTACCAGCGGGCACAAACCCGCTCCTACGTCTTCCCTCTTCAACTTCCAGAGTCTCTCTTTCTTGGCAACTGGTTAGGCTGTCCTGGTTGTCGTATGTTTGCCTCAGCTTGCACTTTCGTGACTTCTTTCCTCCCTTTAAATATTCTTGATGTTAATTTCATCTTTATGTTGAACGATATAAATAAAATCAGAAAAAAGCACATGATGTGTATTTCCCTGATTGCTCATCCCTCTTTACCCATTTGAGATGAGAAAGAAGTATAAAGCAGAAAAATGCAAATGAAAAGATACATTCATATCTAATAGTAAGAATGCTGACAGTGTAATAATTATTAATAAAAACAAATACACCTGGAACAATATCACCATACAGAATTGCTTGGAATGTATTTGCAAATTATAACTTTTTGTTGGTTTAATTTCTAAGCTAAACCATATCCATTTTATTTTACCTTAAAAACTACATCAAAGAAAACCCTGAGGATTATCATTTTAAATTTCAGTTGTAACACAACACTGTAAATCAACTGTACTTCAATTAGAAAAATTTTTAAGAAACTAAATTTCAGTTGTGCAGTGAAGGAAGATTTTAGGCAGTCACATTTCCCTGGCACACTGGGCTTATTAAGTGCCTAAGATCAACTTCTGTACATGGTTATAGCTCTAGACTGTTCTCATTTTGACTTAAATTTTCATGCATAGCTATTTTGATAGTCCCTAAAATCAGTGCATTTGTTGTGGAACCATGAATTCACTACTCATAGAAGTGAATTCACAGGTGCATTTTCTTTACTTGCCTTTACGCCTAATTGAAAACTGCCCCAGGACATGAAACTTCCAAAGCAGGGTGACATGTCGCCACCAAGAAGGCATCTTTGACCAAGAAAGGCAAATACTTTTGATTCAGGCCAAGAATAAGTATTTGGTTAGTTTAGCAGAAGGAGAAATATTTCCCAAATTTGTTACTTCCTGCAAAAATGGTCCCTTTTAAGAACTCAGCTCTCAATGAGAATTAAAGGTTTTCAAAACTGAGCAAAGGCAATTGTCTATAGGAGAGTCAAAAAGCAATTTATATGCAGCTTTCCCAACACCAAATAGCTTTAGTGAAAACAGCACTGCTTTTATTCACTTTCTTTAAGTATGCAGGTTATTAATACATTTTGAAATTAATAGTTTGGAAATTTTCATACCTTTCTAACTAGGAGTCAATAGTACATCTCTACCTGCAAGAATGACTTGATGCATTCATTTTACCACAATGAAAGTGTCATTTAGAAAGCCATTAGAACAGAACCTTAAAATTAACATTGTGACCCTACAAGGAAACATTAAATGGGTTGAAAAGTAATGGTGGTGAAAAGGAAAGGCCTGCCTTTAAAGTACAAGTTTAAAAAAGAAAGAAAGAAAGAAAAAAAAAAAGCCACTAATGAATAATTACTTTAATGAGCCTCTGGTCTCAGGGCTGCTCACATTCACTTGCATTAATGCTGTGAACTGTTGGATGGTGTGAACACATTAAAATACTCACTTTAGTGCTTTTTTGTTCACCAAAGCAGTGGCGTATCCCAGACTCCTCCATGAGGTGCTCTTTGGCACTTGGCCTTGTCACCAGGATACTAGTGCTGCCCAGCAATCATTGTAGACGCTGGGGCTGGAAATAACCAGTAAGTCCTTGGACCTGCTTGGAACCTGCTAGCCCTGTGGCACAGGGTCTCTTCCCATAGAAGACATTTTAGCCAAGCAATTAATCCTGAAGTCACCAATACGTGATGCTGTGTAGAAATATTACTTTTGCATAGACTTCATATGCTTCTAAGTCCATATATGTTAACTGAGCGAAATAGAGTGTTTTAAGAAGTTGCTCTGAAGGGTGAATGTAATGACCTGAACAAGAACTTGGTACAGTGTCATCCTTAATATAAAGAAAAAGGTAACTATTAGGTAAAAAGTTATATTTCCTAGCCTGGCTTACAAGGACCACCGTGAACTTACCCAGTTTACTATCAGAGGTTATTGCATACCATTTTCCTTCCAACTCTTGCCTCTTCTTTTATGTTCTGGCCCAGTAGAGTCTTAAACTTGAATCACAAATATACTGGAAGGCTTGTAAATACAAATTGCTGGGCTCATCCTCAGAGTAATGATGGATTCAAAAGTTCACAGGTAATGTTGATGCTGCTGGTCTGTAGACCACACTTTGAGAAGCACTGGTCTCATCTACTATGTCTAGAAAATGCCACTGTTCCTTCTATACCAGAAATGTTGACACCAAGGCTCTGTTCATAGCACCTTATCTGAGTCCTTGCTAATTTCTGTAGCCAGAATTGGCTTTTCTTTCTTGCCTTGTTACCTTATAATCATCAGTTCCATTTGCTTCTATAGTGCCCATTCCCCTGCATGTTGCACCTTTATCTACCCATTTGTACCGTGAACTCTTCCCAGGGCAGGGAACATGCCCTGTCCATCTTTGTAATATCAGGGTCCTATGTGTTGCCTGGCAACAGAGTTTACTAAATCAGCTCTGCTTGAATGAATGAACAAACAAACCTTCATACCCTTTGAGGATCCCTTTGCTTTTTTAGGAGTAGGTTTCTCCTCCAGCAATGCTGTTATTGATTGAGAGTAAGTCCCGGTCTGTTCTTCAAGACCCTGGGCTAGTATTTTTTAAGTCACAAAACTTGCTATAACCTGCTGGAATAAGCACTACTTCCCCTAGATACTCATTGCTCACAAGTGTTGTTTGCTCCTTCCTCGAACTGAGGTTTTTTTTTTAAGTACTACAGCTATACCTTATTGATTTCCATGTCCGTGGAACCTAGTCAAGTGATGGAAGTTAGGAACTTCTTGGGAAAGGTGTGTGGAATGAGTGAATGGGGAAGAGAAGGTTCTGAATGAAGGCAGTCTTGTTTGGGAAGTGAACTGAATTCATCACTGGTGTACTGAACTCTCCATTCCCTTCCTGCAACCCTTTTCAAATATCTTTCAGAATCCCAATGCCCTGGCCCTGCCACGCTACAGGCTGTATGAGACACAGAGAGTGTAGTTAGTAAAGCTACCATTAAAATGCAAGCAAAATGAGAAACACCCCAAATTAAGCAATAGCATGAGAATGGGTTGGAGATGGTACTGGAAGAAGAATCACGATGGAGAATCTCTAAATTGACCAGTTTCAAATACTGAGCATCATGGTCTGGGGTGAAAGTGAACTGTGTTTGGATCATAACTTTGCCACCAGTCCTGTGCTTTAGTATTCTAAGTGTTGGTTTTCTTATCTGTAAAAAGGGAATACTGAATTATTATGGATATTAAATTAGGTGATGCATGTCAAATACTTAGTACAGTGCTTGAAATATAGAAGGAATGCAAGACACAGAGCCATGTGGGTTAGCTGTGATAAAGTGTCAATGACTACTGGGCTCAGGCTATGTCATGGACACAAAGATATGTGATTTTGTTCTTTATCGACAAGGAGTTTACAGAACAGTTTGGTAGGAAAAGTTGACCATACCCAAAGAAGCCTTTGATTATATGTTGTCTAGTATTTATCACCAAGTAAATAATCCAGTGCAGGTTTTAATGTGCTTGGAGTTCATGAAAGGTAGTGACCAGGGATGAAGGGCTTGGTTAATAATTATACTCCATAATATGTCATACTTGGGGAGCTGGAGGTTAAGAATTAATTGAAATATGGGAAATAAAAGCAAGGATCTGGGACTGGAGAATTTTCTAGCATGTAAGATTCCATAAGTATTACTGCATATTGCTATAAACATTTATCTTTCAAGGATATGTCGACTGAAAAAAATGCACACCCTAAAAATTGATTGTTATGTTTTGTTCAGTGGACAAAACTGAGGATTTAGGCCTAAGACTCAACATCTCAGGTAACTCTGAGGGACTGCACTGAAGAAGCAAGGGGGGACCCGTGGTATATGGGAGATTTTGCAACAAAGACCAGCTAGTTGGAACATCAAAAGATTACTGTTGATTAAAGAAAACCAGATATCTCAAGTTAAGGAATTTAGCACTTTTCTGTGTGTGGCAAGATGCAAAGCCTAGTCTCATTGAAATCATTCCTTTGACATGCACCTCAGCTATCTGGGGCTGGTGTCCTGTACTTTCTCATCCTGTCTCCTCAGGGTGCACCATCAGAGATGGCTGCAGTGGCTGACTGCTAGATGGGGGTGGGGTGTCAAGAACCTGCCTCTCTCCTGAGTTCCCCCAGGGTTCACTGTTGGGGCAGCTGAAATGTGATGACATGATGGTGGCAAAAGCCTTGTTTACTGATATGGCAGGCAGTATTTTTCATTCACAAGTATATCGGTATAAACTCAATTAGATGGCTTGGACATAACTAACATTTGAGTTATCTGAACCCAATGTACAAACAGTAGGCCCATGAAAAGAATGACATAGGAATTTTAATGGATTTATACAAAAATAGAAATATAGATCAGCAGGTGAGTGTTCTTTTATAATATGCAGATATGCCATTCAGGAAAGATTTCCTAAGCCTCTGAGTTTGGATAGACATAAATGATAGTAGTGAACACATATAGTATTGACTACACATCCAGCCTGGGTCTAAGTGCTTTTATATTTGTGAAGCCATGCAATCCTCAGAACAATATCTACTCAGGAGAACAGTATCTACTCAGCATGAAGTAGATACTGTTACGATGCTTCATCTATGGATGATGTGTTGAGGCATGGCAACATTCGGATATTCACAAGACCCCATGTGAACCCAAAGCAATATGGCCTTTGAGTCCATATACTCAAGACGAATGTCACTGGAAGTTCCTGTTTACTTGTCCAGTCTGAAAAGCTCTGCCTGTAGCCTGCCAGCACAGCTGGGGTTAAACATGTGGGACCACACCCAGGCCCTGGTTTCCTATCACACTGGCTGCCCTCCACTACCATCCACGTGGTGACAAGGATTCAGTCAGTTCCCTCTGTGGTGAGTTTTTACTGCCAGCCACCTTGGGATACTCACACATTCCAAATGCTAGTCCCATCCTTCTGTTTGCTCAGACAAGTAAATTTGTCACTTGAAACGATCTTTTAATTGTTTCTTTTCCTCTGGCTTCTTTCCAGGGCTTTGTAGCAAATGTTAAATGCTGTTTAAAAAATGTTTTTTCTTCTGGTGGAAGAGGTTAGCATGCATGTTGGTTAACTGTTGCATTTTGAACTTCCCACTTGGTAACTGACAGCCTGTAATTAAGCAGAACTTGAACTCTGACCATGTCTACATGTAGTTTTGTAGCCTGTCATCAAATCACTGTAGAATATTTTCTGTGAAAATGGCAGAAAATGCAATGCTCTCTGGCTGAGCAGTATCTTATCATGGTGAGGTTAACACATTCTCTGATGGGTTGGAGACCTGGGAATTTTCTTACCATGTGAGGAACATGTTGATTTCTTCTTGAAAACATAGTTTTCTATATAATACCTCAATGGTATATTTCCCTTAGGGACACAGAAGCTCAAATCAGGGAAGAGAAGGTGAAGGGAGGGCATTTATTGAAATATTTAATATGTGCCAGGCTTCGGGATATGTTTTTTCCTGACTGCAGGATGGGGCGGTTTACGTCTTACCTGTTCAGTGCTGATACTCCTGATTGAGGGCTTGTGAATTAACACCTTGGTAACAGCATACAGCTCAGATTTGGGGATTCATCTCAGACACCGCTGGGGCTCCTCCTGGTCACCTGCTTTAGCTGTGTCGAAGAAGTGGGATCTGAGAACCCATAGCCAGACACAGGGCACCAGGGCAAGTGTGCACGCTTAGTCACTCATGAGTCAGTCATGTCTGACTCTTTGCCACCCCGTGACTGTAGCCCACCAGGTTCCTCTGTCCAAGGAATTTTCCAGGCAAGAATACTAGAGTGGGTTGCCATTTCTTACTCCAAGTAATCTTCCCAACCCAGGAATTGAAACCACATCACTTGCATCTCAAGTATTGGCAGGCAGATTCTTTGCCACTGGTGCCACCTAAGAATCCCACTCTAGATGTAGGGGAGGCTTATAGACAAGCCAGCTGCTTCTTTAGGGGACCCCATCTTAGTTACCAAGACACTCCAAAGGAGCATGGATCAGCAGCAGTTCAGAGTTCTGAACCAGTAGGGAAATAAGAAGAGGATGAAGAAGATGAGGTGAACTTTTACTGTGTTGACTAATGATACTTATATTCATAATCAAAAATGGAAAAACATGCTCTGCTAGGCACAGACAGAATTCAGAACCCCATAGAAATGCACCCCAGAAGGCCCCTTCCTGGAGAAAAAACCCTGCCCTAACTCTAGCACTGTACCAAAAGTATGGACAGATCCTTCCAAAAGTTATGATCTGGAGGAACAGGGTAGTGGTGGTGCATCTCAGGGGAAACTGGCTCCCAGAGCAGGGGTTGGGGAGGGAGCAGCCAGAGACTGGGCTATGGCTGAGCAGTTTTTCCTTTTAAGTTTGCCGAGCAGATTACGTCCCTTCTCCTTCCCCTGGGAAAAATTGAGGGGGTGTCTAGGTTGACCAGGCATGTTATGCTGATAGATCCAGTCACAGGAGAGGAAATAGAAGAAGTTCTCCCTCGACCTGCATTAGGTACATGAACTCCTGGAGGGCAGATGATAGTATAACAAGATACACAAAATATCACAAGATTAATGTGACACATCTTCCAGGAGCATTAATTTTACTGAACAATTTGGGGGAAATATTATTTTAATAGTAGCACAAATACAGAGATATTTATAGAACAGAATATAAAAATCCCCATGAATTTTTAAAGCAAAGCACAATACTTTAAAGCTCTTTCAGGCTTACTTTGGGCTGCTTTGGGCTAAGCCCCCAGGTCCCTCAGGGGTATATGTTCATTTCTCTCTGCCTAGGGTAAATTCAGTGAAAAAGTCTGGAAGCTCTCCGAGGACACTGAGCATGTCACATGAAACCTTTATTAAAGCACCAGTATGAACTTGGCAATGTTAGCATTTTGAAAAGCAAGGAGAGGGATTCAGAATGAGAGAGAGACAGTCATCAGAGAGGCACGTGACCAAGGAGGCAGACACGCAGTACAGTGTCGAATGGGAGGGCCAGCCAGTGGGAAGGGAAGGAGAAAGGAGGAAGGGGGTATGGGAGAAAGACCATAAACAGCTAAGGACAGAGTGGCTAAGACAACACTTTCCTAAGGGAAGGGGAAGAACTGGAGGCCAGAACTGAGGCAGGTGCAGCCTCCTTGTCCACCTACTTTTGTGGTCCAGCCATGACACACGGCTGTGCATGCAGGACTCTGCTGGGGATGCTCTCTGAGTGAGGTATGTCTGCCATGGGATTTTGTTTGCAGAGAGGCAGTGCTTACTCCAGTCCCCTGAAAGTTTATATATGTCTGGTTGATCATATGACCTCTCCATGGACTAGATGAGAGGCTAGGATAGTGTGGAGTAGGTTAGGGTCGGGTGGAGTGGGTTAGGGTAGGGAGGAGTAGAATTCAATGGAGTAGAATGGAATGGGATGGGGTAGAATAGAAGCCCCATTCTGTGAAGCAGGCCTTGGTACCATAAGTTGAAAGCCAAATACCTGTGGAATCTAGGTAGGTAGAAAAGGTGTATAGTTATGTTAATTAAGTGCAGGGTATTGAGGGTGGGTGCCTTGTTTAAAGACACTCAAATTGAGCAATAAAAAATCTGGCTGACTAGACATTCCCTTTCTGCTATTATTCATGTTTTTCAAATGTGAGAAATGAGGCTCAGAATTGGTTTCCTAAGGCCACAAATCCAGTAAGAACCAAATTTAATCCAAAGATCCCTTTTTTATCCCCCCCCCCAAAAAAAATTATTGTGACATCTACTTCAGAATTTCCAAAATCTTTTAAGAGTATTCACTACAGAGGTATAAACTCATGGTCCTCCAAGGAAACGTGGTTTTCAGAATATTTACCCATAGAAGAGTTATCAGTCAAAATACTGCTATTTAACAAAAAACAGTGACAACTAATATTTAAATAGCATGTTTCAAAATAAACAATAACAGCAAAATCAGGACTCCTGAAAGTCAAGAGAAGAAATGGTTATTGATTTGGAAAAAAATAATTGCTTTAACAGCAGAAAGATTTTAATATGAAACTTAAAAAGAAACTGTCAGTTGGTGCAAAGACTCATTAATAGCCAGATATTGGACAGCTTTTTCACTATTATCTTGGTAACATCACTTTATATAATGAATTTTGATTTTTCTTGGCATATGTGTGTAAAGTCCAATAAAACACTAAAAGGAAAAAAGATAAAAATTAGTGGAGGTGAATGACTTTTCTAAGTAGGTGATTGTTCATAGCATTCATTGTTAGCAGTAGATTTTTACAACATACACTTGCAATATTCTAGTTCTTCTTTTATTTTTATGAGAGCTGGTCATGAATGTTGATTTCCCCCCAGCAAGTGGAGAGTTTATGAAAAGCCTAGGCAGAGTGGAATTGGATTCTGAACCTGACCTGGCTAGGTTTGCATATTTCCTTTATCCAGAGCTGCGACCTAGCATTATTCAGCTTTCTCTGATCCATTTTTCCTACTGTTTTTTTGGATAAACACGTTTTGTTGACGAGCACCATCACCATCTTGGCTAAAGAGATTCATGTCCCTTGGTACATAGTCTCCCTCCTGACTCCAGGCTGCAGTTTAAGTACCCTGGTTTAACTCTAGCCACAGAGGTCTTAGCAAAAACTTTAAAACACCCACACAATAAATTACCCCTCTTCTGGATGTGAAGCCACAAAGGAAACATTGTTGTATCCTCACACTTGTGAACAATTCTATTGTTAAGGATGGTATATTAAGCCAGTAGCCTTATTCATTAATACAAAATACAGCAGAGTACGTTTTCAAGTATGTGCAGTGAACTGCATACATAGTGCACATTATCGTCATCAGAGCTGTGCTGAGGGAATTTAGCTTAAACTGTTTAGAGGCACACCATAATATTTGCCTGTAATTGTTTCAAAATTGGTTTTCTGTGGTTTAGAGCTGAGTTTTTATTATTGTTGTTATTTATTAATCTCATTCTATGACTGTCACATCTGATCCTGGTTTTCCTAGCACTTCTAAAACAGGAACGCTCTACAATGATTTTATTTCATCAAGTAATTGCAGTATGACACTTCACCTTTAAGGGAATTGGAGCTCTGTACATTTTTAAGCTATTAACAGAATTCCTTACATTTAGCATAGAATTATAGGTCTACTGAAAGCAAGTGTTTGCCAATAAATAGAAAATTGTGTTCTCATTTATTCAAATTCTTAAAAAAAAAACAACTCCATATCCTTGGTTTTTTATTATTTCTTCATATTTTGACAATTCTTGTAGAAACATATAATGAACTTGGTTATTTATCCTGATTCTTTGAGAGCTGTGTCAAAAGCAAGGTAAAGAAGTGGATTTTATTTGCAGTATTACATTAATACACATGGATTTTCCATTTTAATGAGACAGGTAACAAAGTAGCATCCAACTCCTTATTCCACCCCACTCATTAATGTATTACACAAATATGGATAACTTCTAAGCTCTATATTTAATGAAGGAGGGGATTAACCTTTAAATGTATTTATTACTTCTATTTTGCATTTTAAAATCTTGCCATTACACCAGTATTTTCTCAATTCCGTCCTTTTTGTTATCTCTTTAGCTGTTTCCCATGTTGAAATATCAACTCTATTGGGCTAATTTTTTAAGATTTATTTTTAATTGAAGGATAATTGCTTTACAATAGTGTGTTAGTTTCTGCCATATATCAACATGAATCAGCCATAGGTATACATATGTCCCCTCCCTCGTGAACCTCCTTCCCACCTCCCACCCCATCCTACCCTTCTAAGAGGGCTATTATTTTTTCATCTGTGGTTCTATCTCCTTCCTCCTCACTATGGTCTGAGCCTCAATGGCTGACCTAAAAAATACATTAGTGCCGTTGGTTGTCTCCATCCTGGGTCCTCAGGACAGTGAGTCCCACCACTTTTCAGCTGCAAGTCCCCCACAGATGTTGACGCTGATAGGATGTATGGGAGGCAGTGGAAGTGCCACTGCCTTGGATTTTTGGTGCTGACTGTGAATAAACCAGTGGAGGGCGCAACAGGGGAACGCAGTGTTCAGAAACTCTCAGGGCTCCAGCTGTGTTAAATCCTTGTAATCATGTTTGCTTGTACTTGTACAGATTTCTCCTTATCTGCCTTTGTGATTGAGCTAATTAGATCACATTTTGTTCTCTCTTCTATTTCTTCATTTACTTCTTTCTTTTTTCACTGTGACATCATTAGAATGAAGAAGGAGTTCTGCTACTAAGATGGGCAAGAGCAGTACATACTCAAAGCAGCCTTAGAGGGTCCTTCTTCCATCTGATCAGACTCCAGTTGAATTCGTGGCTCACCTCGCTCTCATGGTAGACAGAAGTTCTCTTCCACTGATTTGCCTTTCATCTCAGGGTGTAGATATTTTATATGTTTTTCTAAAATCTCTGACCACATTAGTCTCCTCACCTGCTACAACAAAACACTGTAGACGGTGGATTAAACAACAGACACCTGTTTGATCACAGTTTTGAAGCTAGAAATTCTAAGACCAAGGTGCAGACTGACCTGGCTCTTGCTGGGGCTCTCTTCCTGATCTACAGGTGGCTGCCTTCTCACTATTCCCTCATATGGCAGACATATGCCTCTCTCTTCCTCTTAGGCACATGCACAGTCACTTCAGTCGTGTCCAGTTCTTTGCGACCCCATGGACTCTAGCCAGTCAGGCTCTGCTGCCCATGGGATTCTCTAGGCAAGAATACCGGAGTAGGTTGCCATGCCCTTCTCCAGGGGATCTTCCTGGCCCAGGGATTAAACCCAATCTCTTATGTTTCCTGCATTGACACTCGAGTTATTTACTATTGGCACCACCTGGGAAGCTCAATCCCATCCTGAGGATTATACCCTCATGACCTCATTTAACCCTAATTACTTCCCAAAGGCCCGTTTCCCAATACTATCACACTGGGGTAAGGCTTTAACACGTGGAATTTGGGGGGAAGACAGTTCAGTCCATAGCACTGACCTCCTCTGTCTTCTTTTTTTAAACTTGGTCTCGTCTCTACCCTTTTCACCATTACTTAATATCTTTACTAAAGTCGGATTCCATTTTAAAAGGAAATATTCTATCAGCACTGTAAGTAGAAGACTAATATCGGTTGCCATGATAAAAGTTTAATTCATAAGTACAAAACAACGGTAAAAAAAAGATAAGTGTTTTTCTGGCTCTCATGTAGCACCCTTGGAGAGCACTGGTGAAAACCATATTCAGGTTCTGAATTCAAGATTTGCCTTAGATGTGCCAATATTCTATTACTGATGTAGTTTGAGAGTTGGTTCAAGCCATGCAGCTTTTGTATGACCATACTAAATCATCTTAAGCTAGTTTAGAATGAATCTAGAGTAGGGAAAATGGGGAAGAATTGTGACTCCTTTCTGAGTCCAGATTTACAGTTGCTAGTGATATATATATTTGTTTCTTGATGTGAGCTGTACTGGCTACTGCACTTTAATTGGTGGAACCGTGATCATTTAGGCTATTAACAGAAACTAGTCATGTGTTTTCAAAGAAACTGGTATAAATTAGAATCTTTCATTAAAGATCAATCAGCCATTTTCACATTTCAAAATATGACACTATTGCTTTCTTGATGGGAGAGCAAACTGACCATAAAATTCATCTAATCCTTTTTCTAAGGGTAGGAGTCAAGAAAATAAAAATCTATCTATATTAGCTGCTTAAAATATTTATATTATTAATTCTGGCACAACTACTTCAAGAGTAAGATTATGAAGTGATTTAGCCAACGTTGCTTGAACGTTAGGCATAGGGAAGCAGCCGAGGAGTCAGCCCTGTTACTGTCTGCTCTGATCTCTAAGGCTTGGTTTCAGAGATTTAGAAAAGAATCAGAAATGTTTACCTAAAAAAAAGTATCAAGGAGACATCTAGCTGTCAGTAAAATGGCCTATCTTGCTTTTCTAAGTGCAAGATAAAGAACTTAATATATATTGAGAGACATTTCATGAACTTTTTTTTTAAACTGGCTCAGGGAAAGTTTCTTAAGGAAGCCCATGAGTGACCACAACTGCAGTCACGGACAGGAAGTTCAATGACTTCCTGGAAAAAGCTGAACATTTAGCTGTGAGAGAGGCAACGCCGTTGGTTCTGAGAACCTTGAAAGAGTAGTAGACCGATGGCGTATAAATTCGGGCTGCCACTTAGAAACTTTGATCTCCAGCATGGCACTGAACTTCACTGAGCCTCAGTTTTTCCATCTATAACTATACTTGTATGGCCAAATTTCAGTGATCTATTTTGCATATATCTTTTCCTATCATTTCTGCTTTATGCAATCTGGCTTTAAGTGTCAGTATTTCCTCAACTGATACACAGAGGAAGACAATGAGAATTAAAATGGATTTTTTTTCTGTCGTCATTGTTGTGAATGAAGGTGTCAGAGAATATGTTATATGTATGTGAAAATCTGGGTATTTTTTATGATCTGTATACAGTCAAATTGTATCATACATAGATTTGCATATTGGGCGTATAACCAAATGTCAGAAGGAGTTTAGGGCATGAAACTCTGAACTTCAAACAAAATTCATAAGCATCTGGACATATGCCCTTTTTTGTTTTTCTGTAATGATCTTGGTAAAATGAATTCTGGGAGGCTTTTGACATATATATTTTTATGTGAGAAACACTTTTCCCTGAGTTAAAGTCAATCACCAACTCCTGGTAGTAGATTATTTTGCCATACAGAAAATTTTATTGCAATGCTCTATATAATTCATGCATGTGTAGCTTATCTATCCCTTACAAATTCGACAGAAGATTTAAGGCAGCTGAACAAAGGAAAAATACACAACAGAAGTGTAAATTTGAAAACAAGATGATTTAGGACAAGGGAAATGTAAATAAGTTTGAAAAGTCAAAACCAGGGGCTTAAGGACCTTAAAGCCTTTCATCACTTTCATAATGGTTGGTTCCATGTTGTATTATTAGTTCCATGTTGCTCTAGTCACTTTAATGTATATTTTTACACTTCATTCTGGCAGTAGTGTCATGAGAATGATTTTACTCTCTTTTCTCCAGATGATAAACCTTATTTTTACAGAGGTCGAGTGATTCGCTTCAAGCTTCTTAGCTAAAAAGTGGCAAAATTCCAAATTGGATGCAATGCTAATTCCAACACTTATTTGAAATTCCACAAACACTACTACACAATATCTGATTACTACTATCGATTCATTCAAAGTTTGTCTTCTTCACTCTTCAGCTTATTCTTCTCCCTTCTAGCCATGGTTCCCTTATGTAGGTTTATGTTTTTAGAAGCTGGAATTAAATATTTCATATTCATAGATTCTCAGATTTCACCTGAGACATATAACACTGAATAGAGTTTCTGGAGAATATTTGAGAGACTTAAAATAAGAAAAAAATCTTCTGTAGAATCATATAGGGTGAGGGTTGTCCAGTATATGACGACAGAAATGCTATCAAGTTACTGTAAGTCAGAACTACTGTCCCAGACTCTGCCTTCAGATTCTTTAGGAATCCAATGACTCTACGGCAGAGTGACAACAAATGGGAGAAGGGTGTTTGCATGCTCAGTTGCTTCAGTGGTGGCCAGCTGTTTGCAACACTGTAGACTGTAGCCCACCAGGCTCCTCTGTCCATGGGATTCTCCAAGCAAGAATATCAGATTGGATTGCCATGCCCTCTTCCAGGATATCTGGAAGAACGGTATATATGGGCAGTGGGAATTCTTTGAAAATACTAGGGGTTTCCCTGGTCATTTTGTGATTAAGACACTGTGCTTCATACTGCACGGGACTAGGGTTTGAGCTCTGGCTAGGAAACTAACATCGCAAATGCCATGTGGCATGGCCAAAAGAGGAGAAAAAGAAAATGCTTATTATCAATGGCTTAATCGAGAATAAAGACAAACACTTAAAATTAGCATGCAAGCTCTGTTCTGGACCTACAAATAAAATCAGGTGAACTGTGGAGGGCATGGGGGCAAGATTGTGGTATACAACTTGGCAGCGGTCTCCCTTCCCATTTTACACTGGGCCTTCTGTTCTGCTTTCTGCCTCCTTCACTTTCTATGTAACATAGTTTGTAGGGTGGTTTTTTTTTTTTTTCTATTCAGTTGATTCAGGCTGCCTTTGGAATATGTATCAGCCAGATTTTCCCCCCGTGGAAGTGTGATCAGGAAGGAAAGGAGACCACATACTGCGATTTGCTGCATGCACACACAGCTCTATTTTTATTGTATCTTAGTCAATGGAAATTAATTGCTAATTATCCAAACATTTCTATGATAATATTTCAAGCTCTCTTGTAGCAGATGTGGACTAAACTATATTTGGAAGGGAGTAGATGGTATTATCTTTCTGATGGGAAGTATTGCATGGGGCTTTAACATTTTTTGCACCATTTTTTATTTCAGAAAGAAAAGTGGCTATCCTTCTTTTGAACATTTGTTAAATATTCATACTGACCAGAGTAATTATGCACTGACTATATTGGCAAACATATAACTCTGTCAACTTTAAGAAATTGGGAAATGAAATTAAACATTTTGTGGATAATGTATTCGGTTATGTGCTCATATAGACATATAGGTTGTTTAAATAACCATCACCACGATGCATTTGCAGTCATTGGTAATGACAGACTTCTCTTTTTGGGGGACTCTCATGCTGAATTATTTTCTTTTTTTATTGCTGTAGATGCCTGTCCTTCAGTGCCTGAACATTGCTTTTTCATTTCCCCTTTATGAATGCTAATAATATAATGGATACAGCACTTGCTATTTTTAGTAATTCAGCATTTCCTTATATTTATACTGTGAACAAACTTGAGAGAGTTCAACTCTGATTAAAACAGATGATTTCTCTTTTTTAATAAAAATAATGCAGGACTGATACATAGTGAGGACAAAAGGAATTTGATGGGCACGGTGTACTAATAATATAATGGATACAGCACTTGCTATTTTTAGTAATTCAGCATTTCCTTATATTTATACTGTGAACAAACTTGAGAGAGTTCAACTCTGATTAAAACAGATGATTTCTCTTTTTTAATAAAAATAATGCAGGACTGATACATAGTGAGGACAAAAGGAATTTGATGGGCACGGTGTCAAAGCTTAATTGTGTCAATAATTATTTGTGTATTAGTGCCAAGTTTTTAATGAGAAGTAGTCACTTGTGTGTAATCATGATCAATGACAAGTAGTTAAAATATCTTCATGAAGTGGCAAACTGGGGGGAAAAAATGAAGCGGTATTAACGTTGCCTACAGTTCCTTACATACAAACCCGTCTGAAATCCATGAGTGTTAAAAACTGAACTCCCTGTAAGGATGTTGCTATGGGTGTATAAATGTGTGTGTCTCCAAGATTTTTTCCATACATTCTAAGCTTGTTAGGTTGTTTAGGGGGAAGGACTCTTGAAGCTTTGCTCACCAAGCTGTCACTCCTACCCTGAGATATAGCCCTCTCTATGGATATTTTCGCTGCTATGTTATGATAATGGCTCTTCCCTTTCCACATTCATGCTTTCCAAGTCTTTAGGATTTATCACCCACCATCCTGACAACTGTGGCTCTACTCTGCTTAAGATCCTGGCATTTTCTAAGTGGCTTGTTCTTAACTTGTATCCATGTTTTTAAACTAGCAAATCTGAGTGGCCCACACCCATGTTAAATCCTGCAGAAGAGAAGTGAAGGGAATCATAGGAGCCCTGAAGCATCCTTGGGGGAGTTGAGACCTACAATGGCTCAGATACCTGCTCTTTGTCACTGCAACATGTCAGGTCAAGTGTAAGCTTTATCAGTCATGTGGCAGAAGCCCAAAAACCAGTTCCCTTAAGTATTATTCACACTATTGGTTTCCTTGTTGTGGCAAACGTTGGTTATCTGCCTCAACTAACCTCACATTATGCATGAGGACAGGGTGATCCAAATTAGTACAGTGTTGTGGTCCTCATAGGCACTGGAACAAACTTTTATTTACCAATGAGCATTTCAAGGCTTGGATGCAACTGTGGATAGGTATAATTGATACAATAGCTATGAAATGGTTTGCTTAACAATAATGTGCAAAGAGAAACACGATTTATGGATTTTCCTAATTGTATTTGCCTTTACCTATAATTCAAAATTAACCTTAGTGGAGGGATTGTTCATGGGTTTTCTGTACATTACCATCATTTGTTAGAATGCCTATATTTTATCTCCTTTATTATAATTTCCTTCAGCCTGATTTTTCTTTTGTGAATGATGTTTCTAGAGCTGGAAATCAGTGTCTTATATATTGTACATTTATAAGACTTTTTTTCACTTCTTTTGGTATCTTATGAGTGAACCCTTTCCCATATGAATATTCACTGAGAAGAAAAAAAAAAAAACGCATACAGACACACACCAACCACAAAGTGGTTGCTGGTAGCAGATTTTGAGTAGGCCTTAACCACCGAGTTGAAGTCTGGAGACTTGCTGACATTTTGAAAATAGTTTTTAGAACAAAATGTCAGATGATCGGAGCTATATATCATGCACGAGCAAATTGTGCAGCTGATGCTAACTAAGCCGATTCCTCCTGAGCCGCATGAGGATGGATGACCACTTTGCTTTTAGGAGAACTAAATATATCCACATGTATATGCCACACACCACATTCAGCACACACTTTGCTCTGCCAGGCTTATACATGATCCGTCATTGACTGACACCTGTGTGAACCAATGCGATCCTGGCAACCTGGCATTATTTTTGAAACGAAGCCACGGCCAACGGCACGTCATTCCATGTCCCAACTTTGGACCAATGGCGCTGCCACTCTAATGTGATGGCTCATCAAGGCAGCTGTGCTGTATTCACATTGAAATGAGGGGATTTTTAAAACCCAAGCAGCTGTATTATTCAGACTTAAAATAAAAGCTTAGTTTCCCCAAATGGGTGTGACGTAAACATCTCATTAAATATTTTTAATTTTGAAAAAAATATTTTAAATGCCAGTGACTACACGGGTATTGGCAGCAGCCTGCATTTGTGTGTGAGCTCCTGGAAGGAGGTCTCCTTACTCTTTAATGGCGCTCATGTACCCTTCCTATAGTAGGATTCCAAGGGGGACTATTCCATGCTACAGGTGGCGAGTGATTCAGAAACACGGTATACACATTCTGGCTGTTTGATGACTTCCAATTGGGTAAACTCTTGTTGCAGAAGGAAACCCAGCTGCTTTGTCCAGGGCCACTTCATTTTCTTGAGTTAGAGTTCCCAATAAGCTAAACCTGAAAAGGGTCAAAGGTTTCTTTTCTCTGAAATTCTTGTTTGGCTTCTCTGGGTAGTGTTGGGTGCTGGCCACGATTTACTAAACAGTTCACATTCCCAGGAGGGTATTAGCTACAAACTGGCACCTGCCATTGGCCCTTGCCATCGCCATCTATACAGATTAATTCATGTGCTGCTGCAGCTGCTGATTTTCAACACCCTTGAAAGGAGTTCAGAGTGGAGAGCAGAAATGAGGCATTCTGTGCTGGAGGGGAAGACTGGCAGAACAGGTCTTCAGATAGTTAGATATTCTCAGGAGCCGATTTTATGAGGCCAATTCTTGTATCTTCTCAGATCTAGAAAAGCACTTCATGGTGACATCTGTTCCTCATGACCAGCAGAAACCTGCAAAAAGAAAAAAAAAAGTGCTTGATTGCACGTACTTCCCCTTCACCAGAATTCCGTATATACTGGCATCCCCCCTACTTCTCTGGAGCAGGTCTCAGGGCTCTCTGATATGCTGTCTCCCGGGCTATAATCCTCCTTTTGCCCCACATAAAATTTGACTCACAACTCTCAAGTTGTGCATTTTTTTTTAAGTCAGCAGGGGTGACTCACTTTCCATAGATCAAGAGATTAGCAGGATCCATTAGGACCCCGTTTCTTTTCTGTACCTTTGGGAGGAAATTGTTGATTAGCTCCTTCCTCCAAGCTGTATGTCATTACTAGCAGCTAAATAAAAATGTCAGAGTGACTTTTGTCTCTGAATATAAGAGTAGCCTGTGTTCTCAGTCATTAGTGAAAAAAGCATCTCCTCTTTGGGTACGTACAGTCATCACTAAGTATCTGCTGGTTGGTTCCAGAACCCCCTACACCCACACCAACCCATTCTTGGGCAGCTCTTGAAATCCCCAACTTTTTTGGCACCAGGGATTGGTTTTGTGAAAGATAATTTTTCTAGGACCAGGATAGTGGGAATGGTTTGCAGACAATTAAAGCTCCTTATATTTATTGTGTACTTTATTTCTATTATTATTACATCAGTTCCACTTCAGATCACCAGGCATTAGATCCCAAAGGTTGGGGATTCCTGCCTTACAGTCAGCTCAGGTATCTGCAGATTCCGCATCTGTGGATATGGAAGGCCACCTGTATATTATTCACTGAAAAAAATCTGTGCGTAAGTGAATCCGTGTGGTTGAAGCCCATACTGTGCAAGAGTCAATGTATTAGCCTCCTAATGCTGCTGTAACAAATTATTGCAAGCCTGGTAGGTGAAAACAGCACGTGTTTATTATCTTATAATCTTGGAGGTTGAAAGCCCCAAATTAGCTTTTATGAGCTAAAATCAAAGTATCATCAGGGCTGTTTCCTTCCAGAAGCATAGGGAAAATCTGTTCCCTTGCTCTTCAGCTTGTAGGTGTGGCCATGTTCCTTGCATCTTAAGTACATCACTCCCACCTCTGCTTCCTCCACACCAGCTTTATTCTTCTCTGAAGTTTTCCTCTGCCTGTCTCTTATAAGGACCCCTTTGATATTGGATCTGCTTGCATAATCCATGATAATCTCCCCTTTTGAGATCTTTAACTAAAAGTCCCTTTTACCATGTAAGGTGGCATATTCACAGTCCTGGGGATTTGTACCTGGATATCTTCGGGATGCCATCAGTCAGCCTGCCTTAAGGTAAAGGCTTTAAAGGAGGCTGGATTGGGTGCGAATTCTAACTTGGTCAGTGGCTCCCCATATATCCTTGAGAAAGTTATTAACTCGCTGAGTTTCTTAACCAAAAAATGGCACTAATACTGCCAGCACCACAGGTAATGTATAAAAAGCAATGGGCTTTACATAGTAGGTGTTCCACAAATGTAATCCCCATCCAACCTTGTGGAAGGAAATGCAGAAGGAATGGAACATTTCACAAGTCCAATCAGGCCAAATTATTAGCCAACAGAAATGGCTACTCTTTTTTAAAATTTTTGTTTCTTTTTAATTGTTTCATTTTTATTTTTGTCTCTTTGGTAGATGTCATAGTTAGAGAAGTATTAATGCATGTAGGGAGGTTATTATTAATATTAATGAATGGTCAATGAACTAGGGCATTTTCTCACTGTAATTTTTTCCTATTGGGTCAAGTGTACTCATGGTTTTTTGACAAATTCTTCCTGTCACCCAGCTGCCTTGTGTCACAGGATGCCAGTGGGACTAAAAATCCTACGACTGATTCTGCCCCTACAGAGAACAATAGGAATTTGAATTTGATTTGCCCATCTTCTGGGAAGACAGTCAAAGTTCCCCTTCAGTGAGGCTGAGTTGACAATGGGCACCCCTTGTACTCTTTACAGCGTGTTCACCTATTATTATGATGATGTCATTATTCACATTATTGCTCTCATTATTATTATTATTATCTGGTGACCTCTGTTCTGGGGTGGAACTCCCTGTGACAGATGGGAGCTTCATTTATTGGACTGCTTTATGCTGCACAATTCCCCTGCCATTCTGAGTTTATATTGAGACGGGCTGCTTTTCGAACAAAGGCAGCCTGATCACAATTTGTCAGTGTACTTGGTAGCTATATATCACCAAAGCTCTCTGCCAGTCCTTCTGGGACCCAATTATTTATGGAGCTGACAATATGGGATAACTTTCTTGTTATGAATGCCACCATCACAATCAAAGTTTTGCTATCTTGAATGGGAAGGCAACAAAAGTTCTGGTTGGTCAAAAATCCCATTAACTAAGAGATAATTCACATTGCCCCAGGTGATCTCTTGGTGCCCCAAGTGAGTTGATGAGATCCATGGGGAAAGTTCTATTTCAGTATTCTTTTCTATCCAGACCTGGGGAGATCTGTTGATAACCTTTGTTTCTGTAGCTTCTGTGTAATACAAATTTAGGGTTTTGCAGCTTGGGAGCAGCCTTCCTTCTGAGCTACTCTGGACAGAGTTTACCAAGGACTCTTGGGAGTGGAAATGAAGTCAAAGGGGCTCTCCCTGTAAAGTGCTTATAATTGAATGAGGGGGAAGATCCAGCTCAAATTTATATTTACCAATACAGATGATAGTGAAATAAATATCAACTGAGATCACCTTGACCACCTTGAGCCTGAAAATGGACTCAAACAATACCCTTCCAGTGATGAGACGCCTTTCTTCTCCACTGTCCTTTACTAACTCTTAGGTCACACTAATTTTAAATCAAATTCCTCGTCTCTGCTTTTAAGATACCTCAAAAGGACACTGAAGAGAAAAGAAACTAATTAAACCTAAAAGAAATTAAAGTTTAAAAAAGAGAAAAGGCCCACATAAAGAAGAGATGAACAGAAACATGAAAGGTGATTTGATATAAAATCCTGGAGAGCATGGCAGCTCACTCCGGGATTCTTCCCTGGAGAATCTCCATGTCAGAGGAGCCTGGCCGGTTATAGTCCACGGGGTTGCAAAGAGTCGGACAGGACTGAGCGACTAAGAACAGCACAGCACACCACAGAGGGTATTAGTATTAGGACATGAGATAGTTTTAGTGGTAGATCATATGAATTTGAGGGTTTTTGACTTATTGGCTTGACAGGTCCTAAGAATAACATTCCTGTATTTCAAGCAGCATATTGACTGACACACCTTCTCCTAGAACATGTGCTTCTATAGATTTAGTTGCACACAGTTATTTTTATCCCTTTCTCTTTTATTAAAATACTCTTTGAATAAGGCATAGTGCTTAAAAGATTAGATCTTATAGAGAAACATAACATATTGTATTTAAATATGCTAATCTCTTAGAGGAAATGAAGGATCTGAGCCTGCTCATTAAGAAATAAATTAATTCATCACCATTGCATTCATCATCAATCATCATCCAGTTGTGTCCAGTTTTCAATTAAGTTTCTCCAAACTGCTTTGTGCCTTTACCAAAAGAACCGATTATCTCTGATGATGATTTTTTGTGGGTATTCGGATGTTGATGGCAGTTGAATTGGCATAAACATGCTGAATGTCTTTTTTATTCAAGTAGTTAAGCAGTTGCTGTTCAGTGCATACAAATATGTTATGATGACAAGTAAAAAAAAAAAAAACTTGATGTTTTCAGATGTATTTTCATGGTCAAATATCCAGCCTCTCATATTGACAGGGACTATTTTACATGAGCATTGCTAACAGAAATGCACATGGGGAACATTTATTGAATAGGCATTGCTTGTCTGTTCATTCCTTGAAATGATTTTTATTAGACACCAATAAGTTTCCAGTACTGTGAAACACTCTGCATATACACATCAGTCAATGCAGCTGACTGTATCCCTGCCCTAATGGAGCTTCTAGTCCATTTCATGTAAGTTTCCTTATTCCGAGATGTATTTTTACTAGGTAAGACCCCACACATCAGTGTTAGTTATTACACACTCCCTCGCTTTAAAGTAGACACCAAAAGCCATGATCATTTCACCAGTGACCCTCCAAGTGTACACAAGTCTGCTTTACACTTGGAGTTAATATGCATTCCATGCCTGAAGAACAATTTCTGACTATCTCTTTAAGATTTCCTTCCAGAATGAGGATGTATGAAAATGACTCACCATGCCTGCCACTTATCTCTAGATTCCTATAACATGAAGATGATCACAATCTGCCATCGTGCTGTTAAAATGATGCATAACCCTACCAGCACTCTGAAATGATCGAGTATTATTGCAGCCTCTTACAAGTTGGGCACTGAGATAATTTGGCTAGTGTTGGAGAAAGAATGTTCCACAACCCCTGTGGCTCCCCCTTCATTGAATAAATATGGCATGCTGCTGCTTTTGTTCTCCTTGTGTATGGAAGAGCAATTAATGTGTCAAAAAAGAAAAATCACAAAAATGTGCAGACTTTCTTCCCCCATGAAAATTGCAAGACTACGTTCAATCTGCCTTAAAATTATTGTACAACATTACAGGATGTTGTTGTTATCTTTGAAATATTAGATAACTTGTGGTTGGCATTACATTTCTTATTGAGGTTTCATGACTTCTGTGTCCATTAAGGATCCCACAGTGGGTTCATGTATTTCTTTAAAAATGCCATTGGGCTGCCAACGTTTATGTAGACACCTTGATGTATTGTTTTCTTATTTAGATAGTTTAAATCAAGCATTAAAAAAAAACGCAAACATCTGTCAATTTTAGTTAAGTGAATGGATCATGAATATGGACAGACTGCTGCAGTTCTTGCTCTCTGGTCAATTATTTTCCTGATATTCAAGGACATTCTTAGAAAGGGTCATAAAATCTTTGCGATGAGAAGGGAATAAAACTTGCTTTCTATTGCTAGTATTCAGAGGAAAGAAAGGGGAAAGAATCGAATTCAAAGGTTTTGTGTTGTGTCCATTTTATTTGTGCATATAGTCCAATAAACCAAGTTGTTAATAATTCAGTAATCTGTACCATAGTAAATGTCAATAAATATACATGAATTGAATGAACAAATGCACTCAATCTCTTAACAATAAAACTTATTACTAAACTTAGTAAGGAACTTAGTTACTGATAAGCTAGTAATCTAGTTCATTAGTTTCTTTTCATAGTTTAAATTAGATCTAGTTCATTATTTGAGAAAGAAAATAATATTTTCATTTTATGCTGTTGAACTAACTGTGCTTATTTTCCCTCTCCTGCTTGAATATAAGCTCAGTGAGGCCTGTAAGGTTTATTCCTGTTTATGGTGCCCAGGATAATCTGTCACGAATAAGTCTTCCAAATATTATTTACCTTGGGAAGGACCTAGTGTCTTTCTGAAAAAATGTATGTATTCAACAATACAAGTATCTCTGCTTCTATTGTACATTCTATGAGAGATTTTGTTTATTTATGTATTTGGCTGTTCCAGTTGCAGCACATGGGATCTTTAGGTGCAGCATATGAACTCTTAGTTGTAGCGTGTGGGATCTAATTCTCTGACCAGGGATTGAATCTGGGCCCCCTTTGGGAGCATTGGGTGTACAGCATCTTAACCACTGGACCATAGGGAAGTCCTGAGGGATATATTAAAGAGCAACACATGTGGTTGCCTAAAACCTTGAAAATTTCACAGAGTATACATAGTCCAACAACAGAGACTACATTCCCTGTCCCTTACACAGATCATGGGCCTTCCGAATACCCTGTCTTTGTCAGTCTTCCCCGCTGTGAATAACTGCCCTACTCTCGCAGTCCCTTTGCTCCTGTTCCTGTTAACTAATTTTAACTAATTCTTGAAGACTCAATCAATTTCTCTTTCAAAAAGCCTGTCTTATGTCTCCTTCCAACCTCCTTAGGGTCTCCCATCTGTAGTTTTGCTTTCATCTGTAGCTGTCCTCATGTTGTTGTTCAGTCCCTCAGTTGTGCCTGATTCTGTGACCCCGTGGACTGCGGCACACCCAGCTTCCCTGTCCTTCACTGTCTCCTGGAGCTTGCTCAAACTCGTGTCCATTGAGTGGATGATACCAACCAACCATCTCATCCTCTGTCACCCCCTTCTCCTCCTACCCCGTCTTTCCCAGCAGCAGAGTCTTTTTCAGTAAGTTGGCTCTTTGCTTCAGGTGGCCAAAATATTGGACTGTCTTCGTATTAATTTTGTTGACTGATGATGTGCTTATGTGTCAGTCTCTTCCACTAGACCAGTGAAGATCTTGAAGGCAAGGACTGTGTTTAATTCACTGCCATAGCTCCGGTGCCTAATGGAGTGCATAATACGAAGGGGGTCTTGTCGGTGTTGTATGGAAGGAAGGAAAAAGGTGAAAAGAGGGGAGGGAGAGAGGAAGGAAAGTAGGAAGGGAGGGAGGAAAGAAAGGGTGAAAGGGAAAAGGAAAACGCTCAAAGAAAACTCTTCAATGACTGTTATAAAGAAGATGTCTCTGCACGTGCTCCAAGTTCATAGCAGCACCAGGACAATAGCTAGGACATGGGAACAACCTAGACATACATTGACAGATGAATGGATAAAGACATGGTGGTACATACATCCAATGGCATATTACTCAGCCATGAAAAAGAATGATTTTGTGTCAGTTCTAGTGAGACGAGTAAACCTAGAGCCTGTTATACAGTGAAGTAAATCAGAAAGAGAAAAGCAAATAGAGCCTATTAAAACATATATATGGAATCTAGAAAAACAGTATTAATGAACCTCCTTGCAGGGAAGGAGTGGAGAGGCAGATGTAGAGAACAGATGTGCGGACACATTGCGGGAGGGAGAGAGTGGGGCGCGTGGAGAGGGCAGCGCTGGCACGCGCGCACTGCCGTGGGTGAGACAGGCGGCCAGCAAGGAGCTGCTGCATAGCACAGGGGCCCTGCCTGGAGCTCTGCGGCCATTTGCGGCGGGGGGGCTGGGGGGAGGGGCAGAGGAGGAGCAAGAGGGGCTGATATATGTATAGTTAGGGCTGATTTGTCTTGTGAGGCAGAAACCAACACAACATTGCAAAGCAGTTTTCCTCCAACTAAAAAACAGATTTTAAAAAGTTGCCTCCATTGAAGAACCATCACAGGGAGGGGAAGACATAGGATTTTTAAAAATTACTGTAGATGTTATCAGTGTTTATCTAATGAAAGGTACTATCCATTTCCTTCTGTCTGCTCCACGTCCTGCCCATTTCTGACACTGATTATTCCCCCTTTCTTTGGGTAGCTGTCACCGTAAAATTGCAATGCATTTTAATGGTTACCTGTATTGATGAACTAGTGCTGTAATCTTCCTTCCTGCTGGTATTAGAATTGTTGCAAGCGTGCTTCTGAGAGTTCAGAAAAAAGTCATCATTAAAGGAAAAAATGAAGAATTATATTATTGCTGTGTAACAAGTTTAAATATTCAAGCCTGGGGTCACTTAAATTTAATTAGCTTATCATCTTGTTTTCAAAACATATCATAAGGGCCAAAACAGCATTCTGGTCCTTGAATTAAACATTTTTATGAATTGACTTCTTTGAGTTCTCATACTGGTAAATACTTACATAGTGCCTACTATACCAGTAACTATTCTGTTTTCCACAATCAACTCATTTAATTTCACAACAGCCCAGTTAAATATAGTTTATGCTTTTTGTAAATGAGGAAACTGAGGCATATGAATGTTAACTAATTTGTTCAGGGTTGTATATCTTAAGTGAGGTTTAGTTGAAATTTTAACTTAAGTAACTTAGATTCCAGGTTCAGTTCAGTTCAATTCAGTCACTCAGTCATGTCCGACTCTCTTCGACCCCATGAATTGCAGCACGCCAGGCCTCCCTGTCCATCACCAACTCCGGAGTTCACTCAGATTCGTGTCCATCGAGTCCGTGATGCCATCCAGCAATCTCATCCTCTGTCGTCCCCTTCTCCTCCTGCCCCCAATCCCTCCCAGCATCAAAGTCTTTTCCAATGAGTCAACTCTTCGCATAGAGGTGGCCAAAGTACTGGAGTTTCAGCTTTAGCATCATTCCTTCCAAAGAAATCCCAGGGTTGATCTCCTTCAGAATGGACGGGTTGGATCTCCTTGCAGTCCAAGGGACTCTCAAGAGTCTTCTCCAACACCACAGCTCAAAAGCATCAATTCTTTGGTGCTCAGCCCTCTTCACAGTCCAACTCTCACATCCATACATGACCACAGGAAAAACCATAGCCTTGACTAGATGGACCTTAGTCGGCAAAGTAATGTCTCTGCTTTTGAATATGCTATCTAGGTTGCTCATGGCTTTTCTTCCAAGGAGTAAGCATCTTTTAATTTCATGGCTGCAGTCACCATCTGCAGTGATTTTGGAGCCCCCCAAAATAAAGTCTGACACTGTTTCCACTGTTTCCCCATCTATTTCCCATGAAGTGATGGGACAAGATGGCATGATCTTCGTTTTCTGAATGTTGAGCTTTAAGCCAACTTTTTCACTGTCCTCTTTCACTTTGGTCAAGAGGCTTTTTAGTTCCTCTTCACTTTCTGCCATAAGGGTGGTGTCATCTGCATAAATGAGGTTAGTGATATTTCTCCTCGCAATCTTGATTCCAGCTTGTGTTTCTTCCAGTCCAGCATTTCTCATGATGTACTCTGCATAGAAGTTAAATAAGCAGGGTGACAATATACAGCCTTGNTTGGAAGGACTGATGCTAAAGCTGAAACTCCAATACTTTGGCCACCTCATGTGAAGAGTTGACTCATTGGAAAAGACCCTGATGCTGGGAGGGATTGGGGGCAGGAGGAGAAGGGGACAACAGAGGATGAGATGGCTACATGGCATCACCAACTTGATGGACGTGAGTTTGAGTGAACTCCGGGAGCTGGTGATGGACAGGGAGGCCTAGCATGCTGCGATTCATGGGATCACAAAGAGTTGGACACGACTGAGCGACTGAACTAACTGAACTGAAAATATCTAATATTCAACAGAAATAGAATGTGCAAAGAAAAAATCCAATCAGTTTATACACACACACACACATATATATATATGTGTGTGTGTACATATATATATATGTGTGTGTATATATATATATAACATATATATACATGTTACAGGCTGTCGTGGTCAGAAGTAAATTTTGCATGGTTACTATTATTATATATGTAGTTATATGGCTGTAGATTACATTTAGAACTTCTTTCTTTGATTTCTGTTTCTTTTGCTATTAGGTATTACATCAGCTGGTCTTGGTTCTTTATTGGACAGGATTGAAACATTATCTATTGAAACATTTATGGAATTTTTATTTTGTATACACTGCAGATCAGTGCAGAAATAACCCTAGAAAGAATGAAGAGATGGAGCCAAAGCAACAATACCCAGTTGTGGATGTGACTGGTGATAGAAGTGAAGTCTGATGCTGTAAAGAGCAATATTGCACAGGAACTTGGAATGTTAGGTCCATGAGTCAAGCCAAATTGGAGTGGTCAAACAGGAGATGGCAAGAGTGAACATCGACATTTTAGAAATCAGTGAACGAAAATGGACTGGAATGGGTGAATTTAACTCAGATGACAATTATATCTACTACTGTGGGCAAGAATCCCTTAGAAGAAATGGAGTAGTCATCATAGTCAACAAAAGAATCCAAAATGCAGTAGTTGGATGTAATCTCAAAAACAACAGAATGATCTCTCTTTTTTCCCAAGGCAAACCATTCTTATCACAGTAATCCAAGTAAATGAATATTCAGGACTGATTTCCTTTAGGATTGACTGGTTTGATCTCCTTGCAGTCCAAGGGATTCTCAAGAGTCTTCTCTAACACCATAGTTCAAAAGCCTCAATTCTTCGGCACTCAGCTTTCTTTATGGTCCTACTCTCTATAGAGTTACATTGTAATGGGATGTTGGTACTGAGAGGAGTGTTATGACCATACATTTTGCTTTGTGGCATTCAGACTAGAGGATGAGATGGTTAGACAGCATCACCAACTCAACGGACTCTGATATTTAAGCAAACTCTGGGAAATATGAGAATCCCTTGTACTGTGAGATCAAACCAGCCAAACTTAAAGGAAATCAATCCTATATTCATTGGAAGGACTGATGCTGAGGCTGTAACTCCAGTACTTGGCCACCTGATGTGAAGTTCTGAGTCATTGGAAAAGACCCTGATGCTGGGGAAAGACTGAAGGCAGGAGGAGAAGGGGACAACAGAAGATGAGATGGTTTGATGGCATCACCAACTTGATGGACATGAGTTTGAGCAAGCTCCAGGAGTTGATGGGCAGAGAAGTGCTGCATTCCATGGGATCACAAAGAGTCAGACATGACTGACTGACTGAACTGAACTGAGAGATCGTGAAAGGCAAAGGAGCCTCGCATCCTTCAGCCCATTGGGTCACAGAGTCAGATGTGACTTAGTGACTGAATAATAACAAGGATTCAAATAGACTGGGTGGTCTACTGGGAAGACAGATAGATGACCTATTTATTGGGGTTTCTTTGATCTAGCAAACCCTATTATTTGAATGGCCATCCATGATACTCTCTCAAAGTTATAGAGAAACAAATATTAGCAGTAGCCTTCAAAAGGCTTCTTTATCCTGAGATTCTGTATCTGTCTTCAGGTGCAGAGAACATCGTTGCAAAGTATCTGCAAGTCAGTTTGAAAATTTTTGAAAACTTTTATTTGGTGAGATATCCAAAGTGAGGGACAGAGGTCAAGGAACTTTATTCTGAAAGTTCATTATCTCTAATTGTTTTGAACTAACAATCATAGAGAAGATGGAGAAAGATTGCTTTGTGATTGTCACTTTAAGATCAATCATCTTTAAAGTTTTTAAGCAACTATTTATTGAACCCCTTCTATAAGTCAAACAGCTTGCTGTAAGAATTGAGATACAACACAAAAAGACATGATCATTTTTCCTGATGCAAGACATAAACAGATACATACAATACTATATAATTATATATTTTGACAAAGGCACAATCAATGTAACTTGTGAGAGAAGCTTAACTAATTTTAGAATTGGGGTTTTGGGAATTTGGGGGAAGATTTCTTTGTATTAGTGAAGCTTTTTAAAAAGATTAGTTGTAATAAACAAGGCATGGTTGTATGCTGGAAAAGTAGACTGTAGATATGTTATAGGAAGAGCAAATAAAATAGGTAACTGGACTTTAGTTTCAGTTATCCAGATAAAAAATACTATACAACTAATACAAGAGCAAGGACAGGAAGGATGGGAAAAAGGAGAGGCATGAGAAAGGTATAAATGAGGGAATTCCCTGGCAGTCCAATGATTAAGAGTGACTTTCAATGTAGGGGGTGCAAGTTTGATTTCTGGGTGGGGAGCTAAGATCCCTCAGTCTTCAAGGCCAAAAGACCAAACATACTACAGAAGCAATACTGTAACAAGTACAATAAAGATTTTAAAAGTGATCCACTTAAAAAAAAACAAAGCCAAAGACACATATAAATGAGATAGACCTATAAGAATTGGTGACATTATATAGGAGGGCTGAGAAAGGAGGAGGAGTAAAGAATAACTTCCAGATATTTCCTTTGGCCATATATAAATATATGGGCATGTATCTAGATTTCCTATGTATATGCTATGGAGAAAGGGGAGAGAAAGCTCCTCGCAGAAATCAGCTCAAAGGATATTTATGTACAAGTTTGCTCATTGAAGCATCAAGATTTTTATAGCAGTATTGTGAAATATAGCTATCAGTATATGCAGAAACAGGGATCTATACTAAATAAAGATAAATATATGTTACATTGAAGAGCAAGGTGATATAATTTAGGATAGATGTGGCCCAGAAGTGTATGTCTCTGGGTGTGTGTGTATGAATGTGTGTGTGCATATATATGCTCATAATTAAACATATTTACTTCATAGTCTATTATACAAATGTGTGTGTGTATATATATATAATGGATATTTGCACACATATGCAAATAGGTCTATATTTAGAGAGAGGAAATCAGTGTTGATCTCCATTTTTAAAATTACTTGTATTGTTTCCCAGAATTTATAATGAAATTTCACTTAAAGCTCTAGCTTTTCTTTAAAAAATGGAAGATCTAGAAATTCTCTTTCTGAATCCAAACAGTAAAGGATTTCTATATTCCTGTATGGCAACAGCTGGGTACACTTGCATGGCTAATGTGTTTCAAGCACTAGTTCATTTGTCCTTTCTGGATGTCTCATGAACTCTGTAGTTGGTTATAAAGGATAATTCAGTAATTTAAAATTTTTGCACAACTTGTCTGGCTTCTGTAAATATTTCATTTTGAAAATTCTACTTTACACAGTTTATTATATAAAAGAACATTTCAGGTCAGAGGGTCTATTTCTTTGACCATCATCTTCAGAGATGTAACTATAGGGAGCCATAACAATTGACTAGTTCAATTACTTTAAAAACTTTTCAATTTAGAGAAAAGTCAGCAAAATTTATCATCTAAGCCAGGGGAAATATTTGAATGGATAAGCTGTTTCTGTCAGAGCATTAAACCTAATAACTCTATATGGTTGTAGACTATATTTTTATAGAAACAGGGAAGATTTCCCTTTTGTCAATTCACGCACGTCACTGAGTGATTTATGCTTGAAGCATGCCATATACAGGAGACCATTATCTCAATTTTACGATGGGTAACATTCTTGCCACCTATTCCATTTTCAATTTTTAGAGAAAGTAATGTCTGAGCTCTTGTTGAGATGCATCACAGATTTTAAAAACATTGATAGCCCTCAGGAAATGTTAAAAAAAAAAAAAGGACAGCAATATAATAGTAACTATAAAATGCTGTGCTCGTAACCAACATTGATCCCAAACCTATTTTCCTTATGTGATAGATTCTTATGCTCCCACACTGGAAATCTGTGATTTAATCATCTATAGCCATAGAAAATGCTCTTGAATAATTATTCTTGTAGTTACATAGTTTTTTGGTTGGCAGTTCTGTTTCTAACAAGAGACCATTCCACAGAAGATGAGTTTGCATGAAGATATGCACTGCAAAATAAGATACACTTCTTCTTTTATCATTGTGGAGGTAGTTTACATTCATGAGGAAGGCACTGATCTGGGACTCAGAGGTGCACACTTGGCCTTCCTATGCCATTAAGTCAACATTTTTAATTTCTCACAACTTTCAGAATAAAAAATGAAAACTCCAGTCAATTTTTACCTTTTTGTAGTATTGAATTTCTCACATTATCAAGCTTTCATCCTTAAGGATTGCAGTTTATGAAAGTGTTATTTTGTCTTTTTGTCTAAACCATAGGTTAAATAATATCTTTAACAGGCAATAGTGTATATTCTAGTGATTCACAGTGTTAAATTTTTCTCAAACTATTACATTCTAATTTTACAATATTTAGTGTGTTGTTTTCTCACCAACTGATACATAAAAATATTTAATTTACATAGTTAACTTTTCCCCTACAATCTTCTTAGTTGCTATAGGAACTTAAAAAAATGATACAATAATGCCAGAGCCTGAAATTTTTCCCCAGGATTTTTTTTCTTTTGGTTACTGAAGTAGTAGCTGATTTATAATATGATGTTAGTTTCTGATAGTTGATTCAGCATTTTTGCAGATTATACACCATCATAGTTTATTATAAGATAATGGGTATAATTCCCTGTGCTATACAGTATATCCTTGTCATTTATTTTATACCTAGTAGTTTGTATTTGTTAATCCTGAATGGCATCACCGACTCAATGGTTGTGAGTTTGAGTGAACTTCAGGAGTTAGTGATGGACAGGGAGGCCTGGGGTGCTGCGATTCTTGGGGTTGCAAAGAGTCGGACATGACTGAGCGACTGAACTGAACTGATACTCCTAATATGTCCCTTCTCCCTCCCCTTTGGTAACCACAAGTTTGCTTTCTGTATATTTGAGTATGTCTTTGTTTTGCACAGAGATTCGTTTGTATATTTTTAAAGGTATAGGCCTGTGTTCATTAGGAAGAGAGGCAAGAAGGGCATCTCAAGTAGAAGGAGCAGGATGCACAGAGGACCGGGTTAGGAATGAACGTGGTAGATATAGAGAATGGCAGTTATGTGAGCTAAAAAGCAGTAAAGTTAGAGGCAGTTGGGTAGCAGAATGTAGGGCTAGAAATTGACACAGGATATTTATTGCCAAGCATTATTAGCCAAAGAAAAATCCAGAAGTTTCTGTACTACATAAAAAAGGAACCTATAACCTAAGCCATCTTCTGAAATCATCTAGTCCCAAGGCATGCTATTTCTATAAGATTCACGTCCTTATCCACTGAGTCCCTGTCAGATAATTCCTTTAAGGGAGAGTCACCATTTAGGACAATAGTATTATAAATGCTTTCTTAGGTGCTATGTGGTCCTGGCAGGGGTTTGGTGTTGGATCTTCTCTGTTCTTCACTGTATGTAATGCTGATAATGAACAAAGAGCTAATTTTTTTGGAGGCTCTTGGAGTTTGTTCCATTACATTTTCACTAGGCAAATAAAGTTTTCAAATTACTATGGCCTGGCTCTATCATCTTTGTTCTATTTTCTACAAACCTCTGCAGTGCTGTGGCATTAATGGGAAGGTCCTAGACTTTAATTTCTATACTGTAAGGCTTCCCTGGTGGCTCAGGCAGTAAAGAATCTGCCTGTGATATAGGAGACTCAAGTTCAATTCTTGGGTTGGGAAGATCCCCTGGAAAATGAAATGGCAACCGACTCCAGTATTCTTGTCTGGAAAATCCCATGGACAGAGGAGCCTGATGAGCTACAGTCCATGCAATTGCAAAGAGTTGTACATGACTGAACACTAACACTTTCAGATTAAGAGATACAAACTACTATGTGTAAAACAAATAAGTGACAAGGATATACTGTATAGCACAGGTATTATTTTATTTTTTATTTTTTTTCACATTATATTTTTAAATTTCTTTTGTATTTATTTATTTTTTTACATGAACTCCCAATTTTAATTGTACTCTAGAAGGAATATCAACAAAATATCTTGAGAGCATTTCTTTCTGCTGGAGTAGATAGATCACTTCCACCATTCAACTGGGGAGAACAGATAATTTAGAAAGATTTGATAGATGTGGGGATATATTGCATTTGAGCTATTATGGGTGAATAAGATTTGAAAAGGATTTGAGAGAGAAGACATATGAAGGATAGGACATGGTAAATATACAGTCATTATCCTTTCAGTTGGAAATAATGTTAAGTTTTTCTTGTTAGATAATTTCTTGCTAATTATTCTGTGAATGTTCAATCTGAAAGAGTAAAACAGTTCTCCTAACAGTTGTTAGTCTATTTGGGACATCAAATAGCTATTTTGTCAGAACCAGAGTGTCATTAGTTGTGTGTTTCTAAATGAAAGTTCTGCATGGTAATGCTAACTGTGACATGAATAGTAAGATTGGCATTAGAGACCCTGCGAAGTGAGAAAAACATTCACGGTTAACCTACAAAGGGTGAAAATTAGGAAATGGTCTAGTAACTTCGTGAGGCTATGTTGCCTTGTCATTTCATTTTCACTATCAATGACATTGTTATGGGATAATGAGAGAACTTGAAGTGTAACAAGAGAGGTAAAAACAAATTGCTGTACCAATTTTATAACTTCCAGTCATCTAGTAATGCGTAGTTTTCCTCTTAACCCTTGAACAAATTTTGGAGATAGGATTTTGTTTATTTACATGTCTTTACTATTGTTGGCATATCATTTATAAGCATGTCAGAAGTGATAGAACTGATTATTTAATTTTAGATCTAATCATTGTGTTCTATGGATTTCCCTGGTGGCTCAGACAGTAAAGAAGCTGCCTGCAATGCAGAATACCTGGGTTCAGTCCCTGGACTGGGAAGATTCACCTGGAGAAGGGAATGACTACCCCATTCCAGTATTCTTGCCTGGAGAATTCCACGGACAGGGGAGACTGGTGGGCTACAGTCCATGGAGTTGCAAAGAGTCAGACACAACTGAGCAGATAACACTTTCAGTGTTTTCAATACTTTCAGTTGGGAAGAGAGGGATTAATATTTAGTGGATTCCTCCCATGTGCCAGAAAGCTCATGTTTGTTTGTTTTTGATTTATATATTTTATTGAAATAACATTGGTTTATAACATAATAGATGGGGAAGTAGTGGAAACACTGTCAGACTTTATTTTTGGGGAATCTAAGATCACTGCAGACGGTGATTTCAGCCATGAAATTAAAAGACGCTTACTCCTTGGAAGAAAAGTTATGACCAACCTAGATAGCATATTCAAAAGCAGAGACATTACTTTGCCGACTAAGATCCGTCTAGTCAAGGCTATGGTTTTTCCTGTGGTCATGTATGGATGTGAGAGTTGGATTGTGAAGAAGGCTGAGCGCCAAAGAATTGATGCTGTGGTGTTGGAGAAGACTCTTGAGAGTCCCTTGGACTGCAAGGAGATCCAACCAGTCCATCCTAAAGGAAATCAGTCCTGAATATTCATTGGAAGTACTGATGCTGAAGCTGAAACTCCATACTTTGGCCACCTGATGTGAAGAACTGACTCATTTGAAAAGACCTTGATACTCAGAAAGATTGGGGGTGGGAGGAGAAGTGGATGACAAAGGATGAGATGGTTGGATGATATGACCGACTCAATGAACATGAATTTGAGTAAGCTCTGGGAGTTGGTGATGGATAGGGAGGCTTGGCATGCTGCATTCTATGGGGTCGCTGAGTCAGACATGACAGAGCGACTGAACTGACTGATAACATATACAAGTTTCATTTATAAAACGTTGTATTTTTACTTCTGTAGACACTACTGCATTTTCACCACCAAAAATTTGTTTCCATTAACCACCATACAGTTGATTCCCTTTACCCATTTCACTCTCCCCACTGCCACCCCTTCCCCTGTAATACCTCCTACTTTGTTCTCAGTATCTATGTGTTTATTTTTATTTGGTTTGGTTTGCTCATTTATTTTGTTGTTTGTTTGTTTGTGTTTTTGTATTGCATGTATGAGTGAAATCAAATAGCATTTGTCTTTACCTGTGTTTTCTCATCCAACCTGCCTAGTGAATCCATGAGATTATTCCTATTATCTGGAGAAGGGAATGGGAAACCACTTCAGTATTCTTGCCTTGAGAACCCCATGAACAATATGAAAAGGCTATTCTTCATATTTTATAAATGAGGAGTCTGAAATTAAGGGGAGTCAAGTTGAGTGGATATGTATAAATTTATATTTGCTGTTTTTTCCCCTAGTATCTTTATTTTTGATGGCTGCACCTCACCCTCCCTTTTACCAAATGGTGTTTTTAAATACTCAGCCCACTTTCTTCATCTCAAGAGAAGCAGTCTTAAGATCTGTGCAACTTGAATACAATGGTTAATCTTCTTGTGGGCTCATGATTGTAGCAAGGCCAATAAGTATTCTTTCTCAGGGATTAAACCACCAATGGCTTCCCTGGTGGCTCAGATGGTAAAGAATCTGCCGGCAATGCAGGAGACCTAGGTTTGATCCCTGGGTTGGGAAGGTCCCCTGGAGGAGGGCATGGCAACCCACCTAAGTAATCTTGCTTGGAGAATCCTCATAAGCAGAGGAGACTGGGGTTGCAAAGAGTTGGACACATGCCTGAGCGACTAAGCTGGAGCAGGAGGAATATAACCACCAAGGAAGAGGGGATGATCTTGACTTTACAAAATGCATAATCCAGGCACCCTTTGGATCTCTTATTTTTGCTTCCATAGGAAGATATCTTACATAAGTCTAAAGCCAATAGAGAGTATGGCAGAACTGAGAGATGGAAACAAAGAACCTGATTAAGGAATTTAATTTGAAGTTTAAAAAATCTGGCCATAAAACTTAGTGGAGAGGAATCAGATATACATGTAAATAAGTGTAATAATTACTGTGCTAACAGTCTTTCTTAGAATACTTGTATTCTCATCACTAAAATTTGCTTCATTTCTCCCTCAGTACAAGGTCTAATTCCTTAAACAATTTAGGACAAATCTATGATAGTTATCGACCCCACAAAAATAACTTCAGCTATTAAAAGTAAATCCTTGAAACATATTGAGCAGAGGAGTAATCAAATTTATTTGAAATGTAGAATTTAAGGAGATAATTCTGTTGTACAGTTATGGGTGGTTTTAAAGGATAGGAAGGGCATGATTGATTTTTGCTATATTCACTGAGTTTGCACTGTGTGAGTTGTGAATGTTTCTCTGAACTTGCAAAAGAAACGTGGCAACGCCTATGTAGAACTGATCCTAGGGGTAAAACCTCTATTGGTCTTGATATGGTGTGGCCTGGAGCTTGGCTGTCTCCTGCTGTTTTCAGTTGTGTTTGAGTCTTTGAGGGGCATTATTTCTTGCTAAACATATATGCTTTGTGTAGCAGTCATATAACTAGTGACTATCCTAACGGCTTTTATTTCCTGGAAATAGTGCACTCAGAGGCCAGATTATACCTAATGACACTGGATCTCCCTTGTCTAAAGAAGTAGACCAAAAATTGTGTTTCCCCCACCCCCCGCCCTGTTTTGAAGGGAAGAATGTGTTCTCAGAAGGCTCTTCTGAGACATAGATATGTAGATATTGGTGGTTCTTATACTAGCAAATTACTGAGGATCTCCTAAGCACCCAGAACTTGGTTGAGAATATATGTTGTTAATCTTCACAGCCATTTTCAAGGTTTAAATAATGAGGAAAATGAAGCCCCAAGAATTTCTAAGTGGTAGAAACATATATTAAAATATAATAGAATGATGCATGTGAAAATATCTAATGTAAATAGTGCACTAGGTAAGATGCTCAGTTTCAGCTCTCCCATTCCTCTTCCTTTCTTCCATGGTCTGAATGTCTGTATCCCTCCAGCTCCCCAAATTCACATGTTGAAACCTAATGCCCGGTGTTACTCTATTTGAAGATGGGACCATTAAGAAGTGATCTGATCACACGGGGGAACCCTCAGTGGTGGGATTTAGTGCTCTTGTAAAAGAGGCCTTAGGGAAAGCTCCCTTACCCCTCTGACATGTGAGGTTACAGTGAGAAGACAGCCAGCAATGCAGAAGCTGAAACTTACCAGACCCTAAATGTGTCAGCACCTTGATCTTGGATTTCCCAGCCTCTAGAACTGTGAAAAGTAAATTTCTGTTGTTTGTTATAGAAGCCTGACCAGACTGACATAACAAACTTCTGTTATTTGTTATAGCAGCCTGACCATCCTTTCCTCTTTTCCTTGCTTGCCTTGATGAATATTGAAAGCATTTTCCATGGAGGCTTCTCTTTGTTAATTACAATAACCTGATCTGGCAATTTGTGAAATTTTCAAGTCCTTTTCAATCCTACCTTAAAACCTTTTCCAAATAGTTGGTGAATTTTACAGCTACAGATGCAGTGAATGCTATGTATTGACCTTGTTTACTTAGACGGGAAATTCCCAGGTATTGTAGCTTCAGTGGATTGTGCATTCATGTCAGAATTAGCTAAACTCTAAAAATAGATTATGCTCTGTACGTGAGATTCTTCCCTAGTGCTTTTCACCCTCTGTTTCTCAGAAATAGTTGATGCAGCTCAGAGGCAGAAAAGAACAGTGAGAGTAACTCCAGAATTCACAGTGGGAGGAAATGATATTAAATTCAGAATGAGTTCTGACATGTATATCGTCACTAAATGCTACAGGTCCTAGTAACATTTTTAGATATAACCTTGTTGAAAAGTTATATATTTCAAGCTTCATGTATGTGACCATGGTTTATATATTTATAGCTTCATGATTCAGGATCTGTCTTGAAACTCTATTTTACATATATATATATATATATATATATATATATATATATACATGACGGTTTCTAATACTTTTGGGAAATCATCTTTTAAAATACCCTACATTTTCATTATATAACCTTGTTCTCCTTTAGTTAGTTTTCATCTTTTAACTAGGACATACTTATAGTTAAGATAAAAAATTTTTAAAAATTACAAGTCTGAATTTGTCTTTGTTTCCACAAAGTATGTCTAGATTTTGCTTGCTACATCAGTAATGTAAAGCAATGGTAACATGCCACTGAACTGGAGGCCTCAGATGGATTTTCTGATAACAGATTTTATCAACCAGCTGATGGGAACAGTAAGAACTCAATTAATGGTTCTCATTTCTATATTTATACTTTACCATCACACAAAACATGTCATACTATAATTACCCATTTGTGTGTCTGCCTTGTTCCTCTGTGAACACCTAGAGGAAAGCAGTCCTGCCATATTCAGTCTTTGTTGCCCTCAGTGCCTCTTGTGATGCTGAACACATGCCCTCTCAAACTTCACAGCAGAGAAGGTCATGTGTGACCTGGCAGAGAAGGGACTGGAGATGTAGTCTGCAGAGCTCTGTTACTACCTCAGTGCTCCTGTGAAGTCTTTGATTTTAGAAAGTCCTTTGGGCTTGGATTCCACCTTGGATGCATAAATTGCTTACTTGAATGAGGAAAAGGGAATTGCTTTAAATTATGTGATATTGATGTTGAATAAACTTTACATGCCAGAACATATGCTATGTTTACCCTGAAATATGTGAGGATAGATAGATAATTAAAATGTGTTTGAATTTAATTGTATTTAGCAGTCCACTTTCAGAAAGCCAAGAATATGGACAATTCAGGTGGAAACAAGGTAGAGTTTTAAATCCACTGCCTCCTTTACAGTATTTGGTGTTCTTTTTTTTTACTCTTGTTCTCTCATCTCCATGACTTTATTACTAGTTTCTCTCATAGGAGAATGGTTTTAAAAACAAAGATCTGTGCTTTTTGCTACCAGGGTGGACCTCTCAGCCGGCAGAGCACAGAAATGTATGTGTGTGTAACTAGCCCATGAATAGGAACATATCTAAATATTTCTACTTGCAGTGATATGTAAAAAGATAAACATGAGTTCTTACTGATGTCTCTGATTCTAATACATTACTACTTGAATCATCCTAGCTTTTCCTCCTTATCTATGTAATGTATTTTTATAGAAACATGGGTATAAATTTGTTTCTAAACTGATGATGATACAGATGACATTTATTGATGACTTACCAAGTTTTAAGAAGCAGTGGCAAGAATACACAGGAAAAAACTACACAAAAAATATCTTCACAACCCAGATAATCACAATGGTGTGATCACTCACCTAGAGCCAGACACCCAGTCAAGTGTCTGGGCCTTAGGAAGCATCACTATGAACAAAGCTAGTGGAGGTGATGGAATTCCAGTTGAGCTATTTCAAATTCTGAAAGATGATGCTGTGAAAATACTGCACTCAATATACCAGCAAATTTGGAAAACTCAGCAGTGGCCAGAGGACTGGAAAAGATCACTTTTCATTCCAGTGCCAAAGAAAGGCAATGCCAAAGAATGCTCAAACTACTGCACAATTACTAGTAAAGTAATGCTCAAAATTCTCCAAGCCAGGCTTCAACAATACATGAACCGTAGACGTCCAAATGTTCAAGCTGGTTTTAGAAAAGGCAGAGGAACCAGAGATCAAATTGCCAACATCTGGTGGCTCATGGAAAAAGCAAGAGAGTTCCAGAAAAACATCTATTTCTGTTTTATTGACTATGCCAAAGCCTTTGACTGTGTAGATCACAATAAACTGTGGAAAATTCTGAAAGAGATTGGAATACCAGACTACCTGGCCTGCCTCTTGAGAAACCTGTATGCAGGTCAGGCAGGTCAGGAAGCAACACTTAGAACCGGACATGGAACAGACTGGTTCCAAATAGGAAAAGGAGTACGTCAAAGCTGTATATTGTTGCCCTGCTTATTTAACTTATATGCAGAGTACATCATGAGAAACGCTGGGCTGGAAGAAGCACAAGCTGGAATCAAGATTGCCAGGAGAAATATCAATAATCTCAGATATGCAGATGTCACCACCGTTATGGCAGAAAGTGAAGAAGAACTAAAGAGCCTCTTGATGAAAGTGAAAGAGGAGAGTGAAAAAGTTGGTGTAAAGTTCAGCATTCAGAAAACCAAGATCATGGCATCTGGTCCCATCACTTCATGGCAAATAGATGGGGAAACAGTGGAAACAGTGGCTGACTTTATTTTTCTGGGCTCCAAAATCACTGCAGATGGTGACTGTAGCCATGAAATTAAAAGACATGTACTCCTTGGAAGGAAAGTTATGGCCAACCTAGACAGCATATTAAAAATCAGAGACATTACTTGCCAACAAATGTCCATCTAGTCAAGGCTATGGTTTTTCCAGTAGTCATGTATAGGTGTGAGAGTTGGACTATAAAGAAAGCTGAGCACCAATGATTTGATGCTTTTGAACTGTGGTGTTGGAGAAGACTCTTGATAGTCCCTTGGACTGCAAGGAGATCCAACCAGTCCACCCTAAAGGAGACCAGTCCTGGGTGTTCACTGGAGGACTGATGTTGAAGCTGAAACTCCAATACTTTGGCCATCTCATGCAAAGAGCTGACTCATTTGAACAGACCCTGATGCTGGGAAAGATTGAGGGCAGGACGAGAAGGGGATGATAGAGGATGAGATGGTTGGATGGCATCTCATGGATGGGGGTTTGAGTGGACTCTGGGAGTTGGTGATGGACAGGGAGGCCTGGCGTGCTGCCAGGGGGCTAGGAAATATGTGAGTATATGCAGAAGTTTTGGATGGGTTATAGACTGAATTTTGCCTCTTCTACCCATGTTCATTTGTTGAAGCTCTAACCTGTAATGAGGCTATATTGGACTAGGGCCTTTAGGGAGGTAATTATGGTTAAATGTGATCATAAAGATGGGGCACTAATTCTGTAGTGCCTGGTGGCCGTCTAAAAGTAAGGAAGAGAGCTCTAACCAGAAATCAAATTTGCCAGCACTTTGACCTGGGCTTGTAGCCTCCAGAACTGTGAGAAAATGAATGTCTGTTGTCTAGGACACTAGTCTGTGTTACTTTGTGATGGCAGCACAATCTGACTAATACAGACAGCAACACTGTCCCTGTCATAGTAATATATACTGCAAAGACTTTTAAGTTGAAGATTTAAAAGCAATTAATTTAATTATCAAAAGAGTTGATGCTCTATAAGTTTCAATAATTTTATTTACCTTGCATAACACTAAGCACCTCCAAAATTGTTGCTCTTTATTACTTTTGCTGCTTAATTGGTTTTGATCAGCATTCCAGAACACATATTTTCCACTGAAGGATGTTTTAGTCAGGGTTATAGAGAAAAACAGAACCACCAGTCAAGTTAACGTGTAAGATTCACCATCATAAAGGGAAAAAATGAAATGTTTAAGAAGAAAAGGATTAACGGATTTTGTAATTGTGTAATTTTCAGATTCTAAAAGAATTTACTTGAAGGCCAGCTTGAAAGTTGTTTAAATGAGGACGTATAAATATTTTAAAATTGACTTCTCAGTTGTGTTCACAAATACTCCCAAATATTTTAACATACTTTAACCTGATTATACAAAATGGAAATAAAATTATCTGGGATAACATTTACATATATGTTCTATGGGCATAAAATGACACGTGCCATGTGTAATATTCAGTCATTTACCTATTTAAAAATTAGTATTTTCAAATTTAGCAAAGTTTTTTGTTCTATTTCATAAATGTTAAGCAATAAATCACAACAGATTTTTGCAATATAAATATCAGTTTATAAATATCATCAAATGGTATTGTTTGATTCCCTGAAAGCACAGAAATGTAATTTTTATTCGACCTTTAAAACTGTACATACATAGTTAAATTTTGAGGTGACCAAGGTCATGTGTATTTTGAATGGTAAATATTGTTATGTACATTTCACTTTTCACCTTCTTGATTTCCCCTTCCAGGTTTAAATTCAGCAGAGTTGAATAATTATGTTTAAATGCTATAAGCCTTTGTTCAAGTGAAGTAAATTGTTTTTATTCAAGTTCCCAAAAGTTCAAAATATTATTGAGAAAGTTTTTATGCCCATAAGAGTCTCTGTGTATGTCTGCATGTTTGGTTGATAGTGTTATGGGGGAGATTTGCAAGACTTTCTCTTCCTCTTCTTGCCTTATTTTTCCTTTCTATTCCTTCTAACACCTTCACGTTATTTGTTGGCAATGAAACACATTATGTCCTAGCAGTGTCACGTAAGCAAAAATCAGGACAAAGAAAATGATGTAACTAAAATCACAGCTAATAAAGTATTTCAATTATATTATCCCCAAAGTATATAAAAATTATATTGATTCTCAACCTCTAACACTAGATATTGTTTGACTTTTTAATTATTGTCAAATGGGTAAAGAATAGTTCTTATCATACACTCAGTATAAGTGACAAGTTTGAGTGTATTGTCATATCCTAGTGTCTCTCTTTGGAGACATGACTCTTCAGATTTTTCATTAATTTGATATTGAGATGTTTGTCCTTTTTATTTATGGTATCATATCACTCATACCAATCCTTTTATATTATATTTTCTGTAAAATTCCATTTTTTTAATTTAGCTTCTCACTTTCACTGAGATATCTTTTGATGAGCAGGCATTCTTATTTTTTTTTATAAAAATTTGAACCATATACAAAAATAGAACAGTGTATTGAACCTGATATGTCTATCACCAAATTTCAGACAACAATCAATACATAATCAGATTTGTCCCATCTATAACAATTTACCCAAGACATGTTTTGAAATAAATACCAATATCATATGATTTCAACTGTAAATATTACAGTGTTCATTTTAAAACTTAATGTTTCCTTTAAGAAATCATAACCACAATGCCATTATTATAGTTACAGAATTAATAATAGTTAATATATGTAAATATTTGTATTCATATTTTCCAGTAAACTTATTTTTGACAGTTTGAAATATTAATACATCTGTAAAAAGTTCACACATTTTAACTGGTTGAAACTTCTAGGAATGTCTTTTAATCTATAGTTTCCTACAGATTTTTCCCTGCAGTTGTTTTTGTTGAAGACTTGATAGTTTTGTAGTTCTAATAGTGCTAAATTTAATGTTTATATCTTTGGAGTATAGTTAAACAAGTTCCTCTTTCTTTTACATTTCTGCGTATTAGTTGTTGGATATCTTAATCAAACAGGTTTTATTTTTTTAAAGACTATAGTGTATTTCCATCAAAATATACACAAACCTTGTTTCCTTTTTTGGATGTCATTAGCCATTGATGTTTCCTGTCTATTATATTTTATTTCATTATATATGTACTTGCATATAGGTAAGACAGACAAGGTGGTATAATGTTATCCCTCTTATTCCAACTTGGCCCAGAGTAGAAATCTTGTTTGTATTTTGTTTGTTTTACTCATAATGTTTTTTTTTTTTTTAATACATTGACATGAATCTGCCACGGGTGTACACGAACTCCCAAACATGAACCCCCCTCCCACCTCCCACCCCACATCATCCCTCCGGATCATCCCCATAATGTTTTAAATATTTCTTCTTGACATATTTTTTAAATGACTTAGATTCCATTTATTTCCCATATGAATTACCAATACTATTTCCTCCAATAATTATGTAATTTTTCCTTTCCCAATGACACAAATATTATAACTTGAGAAAATAATTGTGCAAAGTGGTCATTTTTTAGCTTCCCAGGTAGTTCAGCTGGTAAAGAATCTGCCTGCATTGCAGGAGACCCCAGTTTGATTCCTGGGTCAGGAAGTTCCCCTGGAGAAGGGATAGTCTACCCACTCCAGTATTCTTGAACTTCCCTTGTGGCTCAGACAGTAAAGAATCCACCTGTGATGTGGGAGACCTGGGTTCAGTCCCTGATTTGGGAAGATTCCCTGGAGGAGAGCAAGGCAACCCACTCCAGTATTCTTGCCTGGGGAATCCCCATGGACAGAGGAGCCTGGTGGACTACAGTCCATGGGGTTGCAAAGAGTCGAATGTTTCTATACTCTAGGACTTTAGAATTCCAATGCTAAATGTATATCCACAAAAAACTAACAAATATATGTGCCAACAGACATATACGTAGGTTTTTATATAAGCATTCTTCTTAATCTCCAAAAATATCAGATGCCTGTCTATTGTAGATTGAATATGTGCATCATAAACTGGATATGTGCATCATAAAATTCCACCATGAATATTAATTAAAAAATAGTGAAAATGAATGAACTTTGGGTGTGTGCAATAGCATGATCAAATCTTGGTACTGTAATGTTGAATGTTTTAAATTTAAATCTTAGACAACTATATGCACAAGCTTGACGTTCTTTGAAAAAATAAACTAAACCACATATACACACATGCGCACACCTGAATGCATAATTATTAAAACTCAGATTAGCAGTTATTTCTGGTTGTAAACAGAGCAGGAACAACTGTAAACAAGATAGGAAAAAGCACATGAGGTGTATGGGTACATGTAAATTATTTGTAAAGACCTAGTTATTGGATTTGGTGCTAACCTCATCAGCATTCATTAGATTCTTTAAAAATACATAAATACATATAGAAAAAAATTGAATAAAAGGGGCCAGATTTGTATCAATGATTATAGTGTATCATGAACCAAGAATTGTGAGTAATCTCATTCTATGTTCTTGTGTCCCCTTACAAAATTATTACTCAAATAATAATTTGTGGCTAAGTGTTATAATTATGTGAAACAAATATTACTTATAACAAGTAAAACTTATACATGATTTGATATTTTTTGAAGAGGGATATTACATTCTAGTAGAAATAGCCCTGGAATTAGATTAAAAGAGAGAATTCCATTACTTATTAGTCACATATAAAATGATAGATAACATGCTTTGTGTCCTCTAATCTTAATGTATATAACATTAATTACTGTTAGATTAGAAGTAATTAGTAGTTGTGATAACAGCACAAATGTATAAGCTTGCATGTGGATTAAATAAATCAAGATTAACAATTGTACTGCCTGTGTAAGCTATTCAACAACATATAAACGTATTACACTGACATAAGTGAAAACCAATAATGAAATCTCTAACTACTCTTTAGTTGTATTTTTAAAACCCTGGTTCCTTTTGTTGGTAAAACTGACAATAGGATGGGCATATTGACTCTAAATTAAAAAAATATATAATTTTGCATATATTATCTCACTTTGTCTTTTCCATAAAACCAAAACCAGATAGGATCATCATCTCTTTTTGATAAGTGAGTAAATTTAGATGCTAGATTAACATTCCTTCCTTGCCCAAGATGCAGAGCTAATAAGCAGGTTGTCTTGGATTTGAACCAAATGTAAGTTAGGAGAATTGAGAATGAGGTATGGGGAAGAACTCTGGCTGTGAATGGTTGGCAATAAAATTAATATTCTGATGGACCCCTTAGTCAAAAGGACCTGATGATCAGAAAACCTGCTGCTGCTGCTGCTGCTGCTGCTACGTCGCATCAGTTGTGTCTGACTCTGTGTGACCCCATAGACAGCAGCCCACCAGGCTCCTCTGTTCCCAGATTTTCCAGGCAAGAATACTGGAGTGGGTTGCCATTTCCTTCTCTATCAGGAAACAAGGCATGAACAGTTATAGAAACAATATTCACATTTTGTGGGAATTGTTGTACATTCTGTTATAGCATTTTGCTCATTAGCGAGTATAACATCCGGTGCTCTTATATAACAGAGGTTAAGAGCTCACTCTGAAGCCAAGTTATGTTGAAGCCTGCTCTACTGACTGCTGCTGCTGAGTAGCTTCAGTCGTGTCCGACTCTATGCGACCCCATAGACGGCAGCCCACCAGGCTTCCCCATCCCTGGGATTCTCCAGGCAAGAACGCTGGAGTGGGTTGCCAATTCCTTCTCCAGTGTGTGAAAGTGAAAAGTGAAAGTGAAGTCACTCAGTCGTGTCTGATTAGTAGTGACCCTATGGACTGCAGCCTGCCAGGCTCCTCAGTCCATGAGGTTTTGTAGGCAAGAGTACTGGAGTGGGGTGCCATTGCCTTCTCCACTGACTAGTAGCTGGCAAATCTTGGATAGTTACCAGTTTCTCTGTTTCAGAATTTATTCATGTGTGATATAGAACTAATGATACCATCTCCCTCAAGAACTGATACGACTTGATAGCTCTAACAACAACATACTAATATGTAAAAATATTTAAAATTTAATAATATAAAATGTTGGGCATATATGATACAGCTAATATATGGTAAGTTTTAACATTTATTTCAGAGAAGGCATTGGCACCCCACTCCAGTATTCTTGCCTGGAAAATCCCATGGATGGAGGAGCCTGGTAGGCTGCAGTCCATGCAGTAACGAAGAGTCAGAAACAACTGAACGACTTCACTTTCACTTTTCACTTTCATGCATTCAGTTCAGTTCAGTTCAGTCGCTCAGTTGTGTCCGACCCTTCGCGACCCCGTGAACCACAGCACGCCAGGCCTCCCTGTCCATCACCAACTCCTGGAGTTCACTCAGACTCGCGTCCATCGAGTCAGTGATGCCATCCAGCCATCTCATCCTTTGTCCTCCCCTTCTCCTCCTGCCCCCAATCCCTCCCAGCATCAGAGTCTTTTCCAATGAGTCAACTCTTCACATAAGGTGGCCAAAGTACTGGAGTTTCAGCTTTAGCATCATTCCTTCCAAAGAAATCCCAGGG
>SJYX01016588.1:607139-622509 GCA_006410675.1 Oreotragus oreotragus | reverse complement strand
TAACCTCATGTATGCAGATGACACCACCCTTATGGCAGAAAGTGAATAAGAACTAAAAAGCCTCTTGATTAAAGTGAAAGGGGAGAGTGAAAAAGTTGGCTTAAAGCTCAACATTCAGAAAACGAAGATCATGGCATCCGATCCCATCACTTCATGGAAAATAGATGGTGAAACAGTGGAAACAGTGTCAGACTTTAGTTTTTGGGGCTCCAAAATCACTGCAGATGGTGACTACAGCGATGAAAGTAAAAGACACTTACTCCTTGGAAGAAAAGTTATGACCAACCTAGATAGCATATTGAAAAGCAGAGACATTACTTTGCCAACAAAGGTCCGTCTAGTGAAGGCTATGGCTTTTCCAGTAGTCATGTATGGATGTGAGAGTTGGACTGTGAAGAAAGCTGAGCACCGAAGAATAGATACTTTTGAACTGTGGTGTTGGAGAAGACTCTTGAGAGTCCTTTGGACTGCAAGGAGGTCCAACTAGTCCATTCTGAAGATCAGCCCTGGGATTTCTTTGGAGGGAATGATGCTGAAGCTGAAACTCCAGTACTTTGGCCACCTCATGCGAAGATGACTCATTGGAAAAGACTCTGATGCTGGGAGGGATTGGGGGCAGGAGGAGAAGGGGACGACAGAGGATGAGATGGCTGGATGGCATCACCAACTCGATGGACGTGAGTCTGAGTGAACTCTGGAAGTTGGTGATGGACAGGGTGGCCTAGCGTGCTGTGATTCATGGGGTCTCAAAGAGTCAGACACAACTGAGTGATTGAACTGAACTGAACAGAACCGAATATAACAATATGGTACATTTGGAAAATAAATCTATTTAAAGTTACTAATCCATTCATGGGGGAAAAGGTAAAATTTTCTTGAATGTTCAAACAGTAATGGAAGTTCAAAAGAGACAAATAATAATAATTGAAGGGTCATAATAATACCTGAAGGGTCAAATCATTAAGAGGATATGTCAGTTATAAATAGGTGTGCTTCCTAACATTGGAGTACCTAATATTTAAAGAAAATGGTAAAATAAATGAAGGGAAATGTTCACCAGACTCCTCTGTCCATGAAATTCTCCAGATAAAACTACTGGAACTGGACTGGGTAACCATTCCCTTCTCCAGGGGATCTTCCCAACTCAGGTATCAAATCTTGGTCTTCTACTTTGCAGGAGATTCGTTACTGTCTGAGCCACCAGGGAAGCCTCAGAATACTGGAGTAGGTAGCCATTCCCTTCTCTAGGGGAAAATAAATGGAGATATAGCTATCAATGCATTACTTACCTCATAGCTCAGCTGGTAAAGAATCCGCCTGCAATGCAGGAGACCCCAGTTCAATTCCCAGATTGGGAAGATCCCCTGGAGAAGACAGGCTATCCATGCCAGTATTCTGGCCTAGAGAATTTCATGGACTGTACATTCCACAGGGTCACAAAGAGTCTGACATGACTGAATGACTTTCACAGATAAAAATAAAACAGTGGTAAAGGAAGTCAATATCCCATTTTCAACAGTGGATATATTATCCAGACATGAAATTAATAAAAATGTAGATTGGAATAACAACATAGAATTGAATTTAATAGACATACATAGAACATTCCATCCAATAACACTGGGTTTCTATGAATGTCCTGGAAGTCTATCCATTTTGTTGCAGATGGCAAAATGTTCTTTTTTAATGGATGAGTAGCATTCCATTGTGTGTGCGTGTATCTTACCTTCTTTATCCATTCATCTGTTGATGGCTGCTTAGGTTGCTTCCATGTTGTAGCTTTTGTAAATAAAGTTGCTATGAACATTGGATGCAGGTATCTTTTTGAATTATTTTCTTCATCTGGTTTTTTTTTTTTTTTTTCTTTCTTTTTGATAGATACCCATGAGTGGATTCCTGGGTTATATGGTAGTTTTACTTATAGCTTTTTGAGGAACCTCCATACTGTATTCCATAGTGGCTGCACCAATTTCACTCCCAGCAACAGTGTAGGAGGGTTCTCTTTTCTCCACATCCATGCCAACACTTGTTATTTGTGTTCTTTTTGATGATAGCCATTCTGGGAGATGTGAAGTGATATCTAGTTATGATTTTAATTTGTATTTCTCTCATGATTAATGATATTGAACATCTTTTTAAGTGCCTGTTAGCAATTTGTTTGTCTTCTTTGGAAAAATGTCTCTTCAGGTCTTGTACCGTTTTGTAATTGTTTTTTTTTTTTAATGTTGGTTATTTGAGCTGTTTATATATTTTCAGTATTAACCTATTAGCAGTTGTATCATTTGCAAATATTTCCTCCCATTTATCATGTTGTCTTTTCATTTATTGATGGTTTCCTTTGCTGCACAAAGCTTTTAAGTTCAGTTAGATCTCATTTGTTTAGTTTTGCTTCTGCTTCCTTTGCTTTAGAAGACATGTACCCCACAGTGTTGCTACAGTTTACGTCAAGAGTGTTCTACCTATGTTTTCTTCAGGAGTTTTATGATTTTGGGTCTTATGTTTAGGTCTTTATCCCATTTTGAATTTATTTTTGTATATTACAATAAGAAATGTTCTATTTATATTATTTTACATGTATTTGTCTAGTTTTTCCAGCACCACTTACTGAAGAGACTGTCCTTTCTCCATTCATGCCTCCTTTGTCATAAATTCATTGACTATAAGTGCATGGGCTTACTTCTAGGCTCTCATTCTGTTCAACTGATCTGTGTGTCTATTTTTGTTCTAGTCCCATACTGTTTTCATGACTATAGGTTTGTATTGTAATATGAAGTCAGGGAGCATGATTCATCCAGCTCTATTCTTTCTCAAAATTGTTTTAATTATCTGGGGTCTTTCATAATTCCATACATAATTTAAAATTATCTGATCTAATTCTGTGGAAAATGTCCTTACTATTTTGGTAGGGATTACATTGAATCTGTAGATTGCTTGCATTTTAACAATGCTGATTCTTCCAATTCAAGAACATGGTGTATCTTTACTTCTATCTGTATCTTCTTAAATTTCTTTCATTGGTGTCTTTTTATTTTTTGAGTACAAGTCTTTTACTGCCACAGATAGGTTTATTTCTAGGTATTTTATTATTTTTGATATGATTATAAATGGGATTTTTTTCCTTAATTTTTCTGATGGTTCATCATGAATGTATAGAACTGCAACAGATTTCTGTGTATTAATTCTATATCCATCAACCATACCTAATTAATTGGGTACTAATAGCTTTTTGATAATATCTTTAGTATTTACTTTGTATGGTATCATATCATCTGCCAACAGTAACAGTTTAACTTCTTCCTTACCAATTTGGATTCTTTTTATTTCTTTTGCTTATCTGATTGCTAAGGATAGGACTTTTGTCCTCTAATACTATGTTGAATAAAAGTAGGAATGGGCACTTTGAAAATGTTGGCTTAAAACTCAACATTCAGAAAACTAGATCATGGCATCTGGTCTCATCAATTCATGGAAAATAGAGGGGGAAACAGTGGAAACAGTGACAGACTTTATTTTGGGGGCTCCAAAGTCACTACAGATGTTGACTCTAGCCATGAAATTAAGATGCTTGCTCTTTGGAAGAAAAGTTATGACCAACCTAGACAGCATATTAAAAAGCAGATATATTACTTTGCGAACAAAGGTCCATCTAGTTAAGGCTATGGTTTTTCCAGTGGTCATGTATGGATGTGAGAGTTAGACTATAAAGAAGGCTGAGTGCTGAAGAATTGATGCTTTTGAACTGTGGTGTTGGAGAAGACTCTTGAGAGTCCCTTGGACTGCAAGGAGATCCAACCCGTCCATCCTACAGGAAATCAGTCCTGAATGTTCACTGGAAGGACTGATGCTGAAGCTGAAACTCCAACACTTTGGCCACCTGATGCAAAGAACTGACTCATTTGAAAAGACCTGGATGCTCAGAAAGATTGAGGGTTGGAGGAAAAGGGGATGACAGAGGATGAGATGGTTGGATGGCATCACTGACTCAATGGACATAAGTTTGAGTAAACTCCAGGAATTGGTGATGGACAGGGAGGCATGCTGCAGTCCATGGGGTGACAAGAGTCATACATGACTGAGCGACTGAACTGACTGGACATTTTAAGAGCTGGGGCTCCAAAATTGAATGTGAACTTGACCTGAGGGAGACACAGTAAACAAGATAACAAATGCTGATGTCTGCTGCTGGTGTCACTTCAGTCGTGTCTGACTCTGTGCGACCCCAGAGATGGCAGACCACCAGGCTCCCCCATCCCTGGGATTCTCCAGGCNGGACATTTTAAGAGCTGGGGCTCCAAAATTGAATGTGAACTTGACCTGAGGGAGACACAGTAAACAAGATAACAAATGCTGATGTCTGCTGCTGGTGTCACTTCAGTCGTGTCTGACTCTGTGCGACCCCAGAGATGGCAGACCACCAGCTCCCCCATCCCTGGGATTCTCCAGGCAAGAACACTGGAGTGAGTTGCCATTTCCTTCTCCAATGCATGTGAGGAAAAGTGAAAGTGAAGTCGCTCAGTCATGTCCGACTCTGTATGACCCCATGGTGAGAGTACTAGAGTGGGTTGCCATTGCCTTCTCCCAGATAACAAATGGAAATAATAAACAGACTATGAAGAAAATAATAAAAGAAGATTATGATGTTGAAGCTCCAATACTTTGGCCACCTGATGCATATAGCTGACTCATTGGAAGACCTGATGCTGGGGAAGATTGACAGTAGAAGAAGGTGAGGGCGATGGAGGAGGATATGTGTGGATGACATCACTGATTCAATTGATATGTACTTGGGCACACACTGGGAGATGATGAGGGACAGGGAAGCCTGGCATGTTGCATTCCATGGGGCTGGGAAGAGTCAGACACCAGTTGGCAACTGAACGACATGAGGGTAATAAACAGAAGCTATAGCTGATAATCAGGGAAACTATTTTCATTAATTAATTAAGATGTTTTAGGAAGTTTTTCAGCTGAAATTTCAAAGAGTAAATAATTGAACTATACAAAGAACCAGGAAGAGATTATTCTAAAAGGAGAGAATGATAATCATACAAGCCGAGAGGTAGAAAAAAGGTTGGTATATCCAAAGATTTACAAAGTAGTTAAGAAAGTTTGAGGTATGATAAATATGGGCTAAATTTGTCCCTCCAAAATTCAGATGTTTTAAATCCTAACCCCCAGTCAGATTCTATTAGGAGGTGAGGCCTTTGAGAAGTAATTAGATAATGAAGGTGGAGCCCTGATGAATGAGATTAGTGCCATTAGGAAGAGACAGAGGAAAGGTCTCTTCCTCTCTGCTTTCTGCCATGTGAGGGCATGATCTGAAGTCAACACAAGATGATCACCTGCAAAAGCAGAAGCAGGTTCTTACCAAAACTCAATCATACTAGAACCCTGATTTCAGAATTACCAACATCTTGACACAATGAAAATTAACTTCTATTGTTTAATCAACTCAGTCTAGAGTGTTTTGTTATAGCAACCTGAACTGTCTAACACAGTAAGAAAGAAAGAAGTTGTATGAATTGTCCTTGGAATGAGATAGACAGGAAAATATAAAACCTGGATCTGTGTCATTATAAAGGAGTTGGTCAAAGCAGAGTGTAAGGAATGAAGAATCAGATCTTGTATACTTTTTTCAAAATTCTGCTCTAACTTCTGTGATTGTAGATAACTGAGGAAGAAGCTGAGATGTAGGAGATCAAATAGGTAGATTCAGATGTGTTGTCATGTTTTGGAGGAGAGATAGCGTGGCTTTGGTAGAGTTAACAGTAGAGAAAGAGAGAAATGGAAATTTGGGGATATAAATAATGATGGAAAAAGAAGAATATAAATTGGCCTCAGGTTTGGGGCAAGAGTTTCACAGGCACACTGTGGTGCCATTTATTGAAATAAAAAACTATTCAAGGAATTATATTTAAATTTCAGACATACTAAGTTTTAGATTTCTTTTAGATATCTAGGTGATTTCAAGTGGGAGATTGGATGTATAGATAAAGTATTAAATTTGCAATGATCTTTCTTTAAGTGATCTTAGATGAATATTAGATAAATGAGTTGAGGTACAGTGAAAGTTATGACCAACCTAGATAACATATTCAAAAGCAGAGACACTACTTTCTCAACAAAGATCTGGCTGTGAGAGTTGGACTATGAAGAAAGCTGAGAGCTGAAGAATTGATGCTTTTGAACTGTGGTGTTGGAGAAGACTCTTGAGAGTCCCTTGGACTGCAAGGATATCTAACCAGTCCATTCTGAAGGAGATCAGTCCTGGGTGTTCTTTGGAAACAATGATGCTAAAGCTGAANAGTTGGACTATGAAGAAAGCTGAGAGCTGAAGAATTGATGCTTTTGAACTGTGGTGTTGGAGAAGACTCTTGAGAGTCCCTTGGACTGCAAGGATATCTAACCAGTCCATTCTGAAGGAGATCAGTCCTGGGTGTTCTTTGGAAACAATGATGCTAAAGCTGAAACTCCAGTACTTTGGCCACTTCCAGTTGACTCATTGGAAAAGACTCTGATGCTGGGAGGGATTGGGGGCAGGAGGAGAAGGGAACGACAGAGGATGAGATGGCTGGATGGCATCACCGACTGGATGGATGGACGTGAGTCTGAGTGAACTCTGGGAGTTGGTGTTGGACAGAGAGGCCTGGCATGCTGTAATTCATGGGGTTGCAAAGAGTTGGACATGATTGAGTGCCTAAACTGAACTGAATGGTGAAAAGTTCCATTAAACTTATAGCTATATGATTTCATATTATGGTCTTTCCTCTTTGTTATCTATGTGACTAGAGTGAGTGACAAAAGTCTCTTTGAGGTTGTTTTCTTATCTGTGCAGTGATGATAAGAATAATACCTGCTTGATAAGCATAATGTGGAAATTAAGTAAAATTACTCATGAAGTAGCTCTAATGTTGAAGGTTATAAAATTAAATTTTGTGGGAATCTAAATAAATATGCATTGTCTCCCAATTAGTTTTCCCATTTTTGAATAAAGAGTCATAGGAAGATATTCTATATCCACTTATCCTATAATGTCTTAATGTGAAACCATCTCATTTTCACCCCATAATTTTAAATATAAGAACCTAAGAATGAATACCTTGCTCACAACATAGAGCCAGGTAAAACTATCACCACAGATCTGAATTATAGCACTGTGTTACACTGATTTAAAGATTTAGCCACTTATAAACACCTTTAACCTATTCCCATTCTATGTGGCTATAAATGTATTATGTATTCTAGGAAGCAGAATTTTCATAGTTGTTTGCTGTAGTGCTTTTGTGAAAAACAGAATATATATTCACTGTCACAGAAAATCACAATTTAGGACTTCTCTTGCTCCTTGATAGTTTTATTTAATGTATTACTGAAAAACAAAACAAAAACTTAAAGGTGAAAGAAAAAATAACCGCTTTGATAAATTACAAAATAATTTATGTTAGTCAACACTACCTGAAAGAAAAAAAAGGGTTCAACAGAAGTAACAGTTCATAATAAATTTCAGTAAAGAGACAGGCACTTGAAAAAAGACTCTGTAAGAATGGATATTTTCTTTTCTTCTGAATCTGAGAGATTTGCTGTCTTTGTAAAACACTAGAGCCTCTTTGATTTTGACTAATTTTGTAACTCACAATTTCAGCTTAGTAGTACATGAGACCTCATGCATTTTTGTCCAGAAAGCAGAAGATATTTTCTGTTATAGAAAACTAATGTCTTTGAAGGGATGCCAGAACTTCAATTAGGTGTAGTGTTTTCAATAAGTAAGACCACCTCTCTGTGATCCATAGGATTTTAAATTTATTTGGATTAAATCATGCCACAGACTAGAATTTTCTAAGATTTATTTAAGATGATAATTCTTTTCCATAACATCAAACAGCATATCTTCTATAAAATGATGTAAGATTTTCTGCTAAATATGGGGCATTTTTGGTCACAAATATTTGAAAGCAAACTTCCAAGGAGACTATTCATTTTCTTTGCATAAAACAATCTTTTAGGCCTGTATGTTGAAATCATTCTTCAGAAGTCAAAATATATTAGGTATTCCTTTTCCTTGCCCAGATGTCCGAGGGTTAAGTAGAAGTTTGTATAAGCAGTTGTGCACCTCTCTCCAGAAAATGAGAGGAAACAATTTTTAGTATTTTTATTGTTGCTTAGTTGCTCAGTCATGTCCAACTCTTCTACAAGCCCATGAACTGCAACCTGCCAAGCTCCTCTGTCCATGGGATTTCAGTATTACTTAAAATTAAATGTTTTAGTCCTATAATTTAAATTGAATATGCTAATTACTTGTCACTTACTAACATCCCTTCTGAACTCCTGAGTTTCTCAGTAATCTGTGAAGATCCTGAAACATTTTTCCTTTTCAGAACTAAAGGTCTGAGTGATTTGGGGATTAATACATCATAACCTATCATTAGGCAGAGTCATCTGTCCAGTACCATCTCTTATGACTTTTCTCCATTTTCATGAAGAAGAAGGATGAGAAAATCTCCAGCTTTCCCTGAGGATGGACTCAAACCCATAATCGGTCTTGATCAACGTTACTGTCTTAACTACCTTGGTGTAAGAAATCTTTTTGTGCACTTTACTGTCTATTCAAAGAAAAGAAAAAAGTGAAAGATTGTCTTTCAGACAAATTAGGGCATTTGAAATGCCAAGTCATTGCCTTTGGCATCCTGAAATGCCTCACAAAATTAAAAGGTTTATGAATAATGCTTTATGCAATTGGCTGGAGTAAGAGGTAGGTTATTCACTTACCTTGATATAATTCAGATCTATCCCATGGACATGATTATACAGATGCTTATTTGGGGTTTTCTCAGTCGGTCGTTGTTTGCCTCAGGTGTGCTACCTCAGCGCACGCTGTGTGCAACTGCTTGCTGTCATCTTCTGGAGTGTGAGGTGTTAGTCCCTCAGTCATTTCTGACTCTTTGTGACCCCATGGACTGGAAACCCACTTGGACCCTCTGTCCGTGGAATTCTCCAGGCAAGAATCCTGCAGTGGGAACCCATTTCCTTCTCCAGGGGATCTTCTCGACCCAGGGATCAATGTGAGCAGATTCTTAACCATCTGAGCCACCAAGGAAGCCCTTTCATCTAACTCCCCTTTTTTTCTACTAATGTTGCTTTAATGGCTTCATTTAACTTATTCATCTGCACACTGCTTTGCTTTTTGGCTCACTGCCTGTTTTCTTCTTGCCTTGGAAACCTTGGCTAAATAACTAGTATATTAACCTCATTAGGCCTTAAGATTCTCTCAGAGATATCCCTTGGACATCCAATATTTCTGAGCACCCACTTTCTTTACTGCTCTTTTCTTAGTCTTCATCACTGCTATCACAATAAAAGGTGGAGAGTCTAGGCATTTTCTCTGTGTTAAAATAAACCTAAAATTTGCCGTAGATCTACAAGTGTTTTCATTAATAGTAACTGTTGATAATCTAAAAAATGATGGTAAACCATATAGGTGTGTATGCATGTGTGTATGTACTTTTTATAGGTATCTTGTCCTCTGTATAGAGAGATTGATTAATTATTTAAATAAACATCATTTTTATAAAAGAGAATGTGAGAGTTAAAACCCTAGTGCACAAAGTAGAACTACATATTCATGACTTGGACTCTTCCCTACACAATTCCTTAAAGAATTGCTTAATTGCTAATTGTTTCTGCCTTCTCTGCCCAAAAGACTAATATTGGATTTACTATGAAAAGGAAAAACCTTGCTAAGGGAAAATGGAATTTCTTTAGGAAGTAACTATAGAGCATCCTACAGGGAGAGTGAATCAGATTAAACCAGTCACTGTAGGAATTTCCTTGTTAGAGAATATCCAGCCTGACCTTGAGGGAAAATGTATCTCTTTTGCTGCTTTGTTTCTTGTCTCTAAGACTATGCCATTTGCCACCTTAGTAAAACTATTACCCACTTCAAGAAATTACCTCTCACAGGTCAAGCCATCTATTGCGGTTGATCTTCATGACTCAGTTACGTTGCATTTGGATTCTTCTTCAGAGAATAACAACTTTTTTTTTTCCTGTTCAAAATTCTGTTCATAAGTGCCTAGGTTCAAAAGTGGTCTCCATTTGGGGCAACTATAATCTCTCCTCTGTGTCTGCTCACTAGACTTTGCAGGCATAGTCAATGCCTGATTTTCTTTTGGATCAGAGCCTTATCTCTGGCACTTTTAGTTCAGCTCTTAAATTTTTATTTCCATCCCTGCAATGCCTCTCAAATCAATTTTGAAATCTAGGATGGGTAGCGACCATGAGATTATTAGTACACAGTTCTTGTGCTCAGTTTAATCATTTCCTAGGAATCTGATTAGTTTACAAATGCAGTTGTAAAATTGTTGTCAGTTCTTTCTGACAAAATGTGAAAAACAAGAAATGTAACTGTTCAGACTGTTACATCAAAGACCCTTAATCAACTAAGCCTCCTCATACTTACAGCTTTGTACAGTCCTCTTCCACAGTGACTTTCTAGAAACTTAATGAGTGATACCTAATCAGGGCCAAATTGAAATGGCACCCCTGCTGTGTAAGAAACTTTTCCTGCTAGAGAGGACAAGTGGAGAGGAAAAAAAACTTCCCAGATGATAGCATCAGTGAACTACCAGACATTTAAGAGATCACGTTGGACCACTTAGGCAAGACTTAGAACCCCATACTACCAATCCCAACCCAAATTACCAAACTGTGAAATTTTGTTTGAGAAAACTGTTTTACAGTTGTTTTTTATATAGCAATGTGTATTGAAATGATAAAAAAAAAATAAGGATAGACATATAAGATATTGTTTCTAAAAATGAGCAGATAAGTATTTTATAAAAATGTAGATTATCTTGATGACATCAGAAAGATTTACTGGAATTATTAGGACACGCTATTTGGGAATTGATTAGAAAAAGTAGTGATTATTGGAGACCAACTTAAAGTTACTTATGCCACGGGCTTCACACTATCTTACTTATTTTGTTTCAATTAAAAACAAGATGTTGCTGTTAACAGTATATCTGAGGTATTTTGCAAGGACTCTCAGATGATTTTCATGTATCAAATGGAGATATCTAGCTTGGAGTCAACAGAAAAGGTACATTGCTCTCAAATTGAATTATGTACTTAAATGTGTTCACTAGCAAGTAGAAGACAACTTGATTTAATGTTTACTCTAGTGTGTGATGTCAGATTCTTCCTATAACTCTTTCTTTTTAAAGTCAATATAGATAACACCGAATGTTGCAAATATCAAATGTATGGATGATGAAATAGGAGAACAGTAAATATGTATAAGAGTGTTACAACCTTAAAATATTGCCTCAGATTGAAATAATGACCCAATATACCATGGTAAAATCTAATGGAACGGAGATATGCATGATCTTGCATTTCTTTATGAAATGTTACTTAATAATTACACATATTTTAAAAAGTGTATCAGTTTTTGTCAGTAGTGGAATATATATCAATATGTGTTTATTGCAGATCTCAACAAGCTATTTTGAACTAGGGATGCTGTGATGGCTGATTTTATATGTATCCTTGACTGGGCCAAAAATGGCCAGATACTTTCTTAAACTTACTTCTGAGTATGTCTGCGAAGCTGTTTCTGAAAGTGATTTGCATTTAAATTGGTGGATGAAGTAAAGCAGATGGCCTTACCAATATGGCTAAAGTATTGTTCAATCCTTGGAAGATCTGAATAGAGCAAAAAGGCAGAGAAATACAGATTTCTCTCTCTTTTCCTGACTTCTTGATGTGAAATATCAGTCTTCTACCCTTGGTCTTACACTTTCTGGGACGTACACTATCAGCAATCTTGGTTCTCAGAACTTTAGACTTGGACTGACATGTACACAGTACTGGCTTTCCTGGGTCTCCATCTCACAAACAGCAGAGGCAATTAAGCCCTCTGTAATCAGTTCAGTTCAGTCGCTCATTCGTGGGCCAAAGAACTAAACAGACATTTCTCCAAATACATACAGATGGCTAACAAACACATGAAAAGATGTTCACCATCACTGATTATAAGTTCAGTTCAGTTCAGTCGCTCAGTCATGTCCGATTCTTTGCAACCCCATGAATCGCAGCATGCCAGGCCTCCCTGTCCATCACCATCTCCCAGAGTTCACTCAAACTCACGTCCATCGAGTCCGTGATGCCATCCAGCCATCTCATCCTCTGTCGTCCCCTTCTCCTCCTGCCCCCAATCCCTCCCAGCATCAGAGTCTTTTCCAATGAGTCAACTCTTCGCATGAGGTGGCCAAAGTACTGGAGTTTCAGCTTTAGCATCATTCCTTCCAAAGAAATCCCAGGGCTGATCTCCTTCAGAATGGACTGGTTAGATCTCCTTGCAGTCCAAGGGACTCTCAAGAGTCTTCTCCAACACCACAGTTCAAAAGCATCAATTCTCCGTCACTCAGCTTTCTTCACAGCCCAACTCTCATATCCATACATGACCACTGGAAAAGTGAGAGGTAATTCCTTATAATAAATCTAAAACCCTCATTATATATATATATATATATATACACACATCATATATATATCATCATATATCTACATACACATATGTATATTACATACATATATGATTATATGTAATTGATTATATAATTATGATTGATTGTGCTGTATGTGTTCTCAGCTGCTCAGTTGTGTCCAACTCTTTGCAACTCCATGGACTGTAGTCTGCTAGGGTCCTCTGTCTATGAAATTTTCCAGACAAGAATATTGGAGTGAGTTGCAATTTCCTACTCCAGGGGATATTCCCAACTCAGGGATTGAACCCACATCTCTTGAGTTTCCTGCATTCACAGGGTGATTGTTTATGACTGTACCACCCAGGGTTCTTCAGAGAAATGGAATGAATGGGAGATATTTTTACCTAACATATTATGTTAATTATGTATAATCACACAGACATGGTATAAAAGTTCAGAAAGAGATTTACACTTCTGTTCTCTGCATGTCAGATAAAATCTAGAATTATAGTATTAAATCTTATTTTATGAAAGGATATATTAAATTATTGTTATATAGGTTCACAATAATTTAAAATGAGCACTCCAAAATTCTTGAGATGCTCCTTAGTAGTGGTTATAGGGTTTACAAAAATATATGCCATACATGTTTGCCATCTTTTGGAATCATTTTCTATTTTCAATAGACAAAATCATTATTTGCATTTAAATCTATAAAAAGGAAATGATATATAATTTTTTAAAAGATAATTTTGGGTTCAGCAAAGAAATTTACTTAAGATTATTGTTGCATCTCTTAAGAACTAGTGTGTTGAGTTTGCTTTAGGTATCATTTTATAAGAAATATTCCTTATGCTCCAAGAGTAAAAAGAAATAGTTACAGGCATAACATAAGAAATGACATTCTTACCTTCACAACTGTCTCTAGGTATGTGTCACTATTTTGAGAAGTTCTAATTTCCCTGCACTGGAAGAGATTCATGAATCAGAAAGGATGTGGACTCTTTGAATGTTCAAAATACCTTCAAACGTTAAATATTATCAGCTTGTGATGGTAATTATCATCTCACAAGAGTATAATTAGCTTCTTTTAAGAGACATAGTAGAGTCCTTCTGAGTCATCCCAAGACAGAAATTACCCCAATTGCCTGGAGAAATGTTTAGCGATCCACACAGAATTACTCTCAATGAATGGCATATGTCTTATACAGAATGTTTGCCAGAACCATGAAAATTCAGAAATGTGGTGTTTCTCTGAAACTCTGAAAAGACAGTCTCTGTCCAAAGCCCACAAAAGCAGGTTGTTCTGTTTTCACTTATTTGTAGTCCTTTCATTTTAATTCTCAGATCTATTTATGTCATGTAGAGACTCAGGTCCCCTTTTCTGAGGTACTATTTATTTTTAAATTAATTTTTACTGAAATAGAGTTGCTTTACAATGTTGTGTCAGTTTTCACTGTACAGCAAAATGAATCAACCTTACATAAACATACATTCCCTTCCTTTTGGACTTTCTTTCCATTTAGTCACCACAGTGCATTAAGTAGAGTGCTGTACAGTATGTTCTTGTTAGTTATCTATTCTATACATAGTACCAGATGGACCTAGATGCTGCTAAGTCACTTCAGCTGTGTCCAACTCTGTGCGACCCCATAGACCACAGCCTACCAGGCTCCCCTGTCCCTGGGATTCTCCAGGCAAGGACACTGGAGTGGGGTGCCATTGCCTTCTCTGATAGACCTAGATAGTGTCATATAAAGTGAAGTAGCTCAGAAAGCGAAAAACTAATATCATATATATGGAATCTACAAAATGGTATTGAGCTCAGTTCAGTTCAGTTGCTCATTTGTGTCCATATAGACGATCCTATTTGCAAAGCAGAAATAGACATACAGATATAGAGAACAAATATTTGGTTACCAAGGAGGGAAGGGGGATGGAGGAATTTGGAGACTGGAATTGACACGTATATACTATTGATACTGTGTATTAAATAGAAGGCTTCCCTGATGACTCAGTGTTAAAGAACCCACTTGCCAATTCAGGAGATGGGGGTTTGGTCCCTGGGTTGGGAAGATCCCCTGGAGAAGGAAATGGCAACCCTCTCCAGTATTCTAGCCTGGGAAATCCCATGGACGGAATGACTGGGCTACAGTCCATGGGAATGCAAAAGAGTTGAACGTGACTTAAAAATGGAACAATATAAAATAGATTACTAATGAGACCCAGATGTCTTTGATCATACCAAAATATCCATGGTCAAATCACTTTGCTATGTTTTGTAATAATGACCCAAGGAAATTACTTTGAAATACCATCTCATTTAGAGTAAATTACACATACCCATTGTCTATATCACATTTTGAATACTACTATTTTCAATTTTTACCTGGCCACACAACAGAACATAGCAATTTAACAATTCAGATAAACTATTTTGCAGAAGCACTTAAACTCAAATTGGTTAAAGAACTCCATAAATTTTCAAATTTTAAGGAATGCTCTTAGTCGTATTTTTTTTTCCATTTATACTCACACAGGCAAGTAGATGTGACACCTCATCCTCACAAGTATCAATATTCCAATATACATTTAACTATTTATAAAAAGAATGTCCACTTAATTATATCCTAATAATTTCCCCAAGTTTTTATTTGTTATCATTTAAGATAGAGCCAAGACATTTTTATTTATTTTTTTATTTTTTTACTTTTTTATTTAAAAATTATTTTTCATTTATGTATTTATTTATTTTTTTACACAAACTCCCAAACATGAACCCCCCTCCCACCTCCCACCCCACATCATCCCTCCAGATTATCCCCATACACCAGCCCCAAGCATCCTGCATCCTGCATTGAACATAGACTGGCAATTCATTT
>SJYX01016588.1:575194-590261 GCA_006410675.1 Oreotragus oreotragus | reverse complement strand
GAAATAGATGGGGAAACAGTGGCTGACTTTATTTTTTTGGGCTCGAAAATCACTGCAGATGGTGACTGCAGCCATGAAATTTAAAGATGCCTACTCCTTGGAAGGAAAGTTATGATCAACCTAGACAACTTATTAAAAAGCCGAGACATTACTTTTCCAACACAGGTCCATCTAGTTAAGGCTATGTTTTTTCCTGTAGTCATGTGTGAATGTGAGAGTTGGACTATAAATAAAGCTGAACACCAATGAATTGATCGTTTTGAACTGTGGTGTTGGAGAAGACTCTTGAGAGTCCTTTGGACTGCAAGGTGATCCAACCAGTCCATCCTAAAGGAGATCAGTCCTGGGTGTTCATTGGAAGGACTGATGTTGAAGCTGAAACTCCAATACTTTGGCCACCTGATGTAAAGATCTGACTCATTTGAAAAGATCCTGATACTGGGAAAGATTGAGGGCAGGAAGAGAAGTGGTCAACAGAGGATGAGATGGTTGGATGGCATCACCGACTCAGTGGGCATGAGTTTGGGTAAACTCTGGGAGTTGGTGTTGGACAGGGAGTCCTGGCATGCTGCAGTCCATGGGGTCACAAAGAGTCGAACATGACTGAACGACTGAACTGGAATGAACCGATCCTTCATCTTTGCCATTTAATGTCATCTAATAATTGGAATGAAATCTATCATACCACATCTCACTGAAGCTCAAGAGGAAGGGAATAAACAGGGTGTATGTCCCAGGATATGGGAATCTGGGGGTCATCTTAAAAACCTATCAACGTTATTCTTCCCAGAAATTGAGAAAGAAAAATAATCTCTAATGATTTTTAAAATTGTACTGTCAGTCAGATGTCTCTAGCTATTTTTCCTCTGTCTAAATCTTTACTATCTGTATTGAGAAAATCAAAAGAGTTGGGTAAATTTTTTGAGGTAGTGCTAGTTCCCTGTGTGGTTGCTCACAAGCATGAATTTTAAATGAATCAGTTTGCCTAGAGGGTAGATCTATTGGACTGATGCTATTTATTCTGGGCATCAAAGAATAAAAATCAATTATTAAAGATGTTTCATTTGAAATTCATAATTTGTAGAACAATATTTAATTGGTTTATGATATCCTTTCTAATGTTTTTTTCTAGTGAAATTTCCTGAAATACAGAGTCTAGAAAATTGAAAACCATAGTCCTTAGGTTTATTGAGAGGTTAGGATTCCAGAGTGACTTGAAAATACTTGTTTGCACTTGGAGAAGTAAAAAGTAAGGCTAAAGCTGGATATTTCCTGTTTTTCTGAGGATTCTGCTGGTAAGCAGTATTGTGGAGACACTTATATTATTTACTAACACATTTATTATTGATTAATACAATTAACGGAGGTACCGGTGTCCAGCCGATAGCATCACAGGCATCAAAAGGTCTGAGTGGAACCTCCACTTTGACCATGAGCCTTATAGCATGGTTCTGAAACTGACGGCAGCAGTGGTAGCTTCTTAGTCATGGAAGGAGATTTCTAACTACAGTGTTGGTGTGTGGATGGAGAGAACCTGCTCTAGAACGAGACTTTCCATTCAGTGAGTGGTTGCTGGGTCACAGATGTGGCTCTTTTCGTGCTCATTCTCTGTTGTGACTTTGGGAGTCTTCCCTGAAAGCACAATCTTGATTCTGTTTTTTCAGTGCTCTCAGTGATTCAGTAAAGGATTTCTTTTGGATTCACCCAGCTAGAATGTATTTTCTCTTTTACGTAACACTGCCCAGTACAGATAGAACTTCTTTATTTTTTTGCAATCCTATTTCTGGAGAGAGAAGCACACTGCTGTACAGAATGGTCATTTTAGTTGCTTTCTTACACCTATCAGGCCCTTTGAATGTGAATGGGGACAATTCTCCTCACTGATGCTTTTTTTCTTTCAATGTGAGAGATTTGAAAATCACTTCTTACAGTGTGGCCCTAATTATATTTGTACCCAAGGGCATTTGTTCTCAACTCCAACTGGTAGAAAGCCAGAGGATAGTTTGTTTCTAAAGTTCAATAATTCTTAAAAATAATTTTTAAAAATCTCACAGATAGTTCATAGAACTTTCATTATTGCCAGTTATGAGTTCAGCAGGAGTTTTCAAATTCAATGAGCATTTTTATAGTTAAAATATATAAGTTAAATTGTCTATTATAAATTAAATTGTCTTGCCCATGGGTATTTTTCCTGAAGGCAAATAATTTCTTCTCTTCTTTCCCTAGCTGCTACTTTAAAAGTTTCATTCCACAGAACTCCCAAGATTGCTTTTAAAAGACTAGATTATCATAGTGTTCAAGAAATAAAGTTGAATCATGGTTTCTTTTTATTTTGACAGTGATGACATCCTGTTCTGCAGCCAAAGACTGCACTGGAGAAAATGAACTCAGTGTAGCAGAAGACACATTTTGGTTTAATACAACAAGGACTTCTTGGCAGAAACTCTGTTTTGGCATGGTGCCTATCTTCATGTCATGTCATGCACACAGCATGGTTTAGTCCTCAGAGATTATCCAGTGTTTGAATTTTGATGAAGTTAGGGATGATGGGCTGAATTTTGTAACTTTTGCCTTAAAGTGTATTTTAGTCATCCATATCTTGTATCTGCCAGCAAAGCCCTTTTGTATAATCCTTGGTGTAATATCTGTATCTGCCACTGCACTCTAGGAGGTTTGGACTTTTTTGCATCCATTTTATCTGCCACTGTTTCTCTAGCTGATCACGCTAAATGAATGACTGAAGAGATGTTTAAAAAATTCTCTCCTAATTGTAGTTAAATGTGGCATGGTAGAGCATAAATGCTGTGGAAATTTTAGTACCTTATATGGAGACTTCTCTGTCAATCTAGCAATTAAGACTTCATCTTCCATTGCAGGGGGTGTGGGTTCAATATCTGGTTGGGGAGCTAAGATTCCCACATGCCTCATGGCCAAAAAGTCAAACATAAAAAAAAGAAGCGATGTTGAAACAAATTCAATAAAGACTTTATACATGGTCCTCATGAAAAAAAAAATTTAAGTACCTTATATGAAATTAAAGTCACTTAAATTCAACTATTTTATTTATGTATCAAGTGAAGAGTTAACACTTGCCATGTGTTAGCCGTAATTCTATGTAAAATTGAATATTTTCTTATTTTACCCTCAAACATCCATTTTATTAAGACAGTGCCATTATTAATCTACAACACAGTAGGAAATTGAAGCAAGTAAACGTTTGCCCAAATCACTCATGAAGAAAGGGGCTGAGTCAGACCCAGGTTCCTAACAAGCACAGAGGCCAACTTCTCAACTTTGACTATCTCTAATTGGAAGGCTTGGGAGATCAGTGGTAAAAACAAATTGAAAAAATTGTGACATATCTACATTTTATTAATTTGTGGTAAAAGATTTTTGTTTATGGCACATTTCAGAAATTATTATAAACAAATATGCCAATGAGAACCTATCTGAGAATCTAGCAACAACAATAACCACTTATCAAATTCTGAAAATTCTTTTGCATTTTTGGCCAGAGGCAAGAACAAAAGAAGTTTAAAAAATTCAGATGGGAGAATGTGCATGCTGGTTATTTCATTTTTACACTCTGTTTCCTTTCCCTATTTGATTCTACTCCTACTTTCTTATTCAGATTCTCTCACTTCTGAAAATTGAGGTGGGTGGACTCTTGGTGAGGACTATAATGACAGTACCGTAAAGCAGTAATTAGAGACTCTGGAGGTTTTTTTTTTTTTTTCCCCAAAAGCTTGTACCAGGGAAGGATCCTAAAGTATTAACACTGATTTCAGTGTTCCCTCTTAGAAAGCATTGGCCCAGAATTACAGGTTTAGGCACATACCATGTTTTTCATTATGTAATAGTGTCTATCACAATCTTTTAAATAGTGTGGCAAATCATTCAGCACCTTTAAACACTGAGGAAAAGTTGCCTGATTTGCTGGAGCATGAATGTGATAGAAATGACAAAGCTCATTACACAATAAGACATGATTACTCTCAGATCATTAAACTCAGTGTCTGAAAGCTTAGCGTGGATACAAAACTGACCTTATTTTTTTTTGTTCCTGATAATAGAATTTACTGCCGTCTCCCACCCTCACCATCATAGCAACTCAGAAAATACTAGTAATGTATCTTATGCACAGAGATATGACTTTTATACAAAGCTCCTTGAGTGCACTTGTCTATAGTAGTCCTCTTACATTAATCATGACATGCTGTAGTGTTCTTGTTAGTTGTCCCTATTCTTCATTAGTCTGTGAGGTCCTTGAGAGTACAGACTATGCCATATTCTCCCAAAGGAGAGAGAATGCCACTTGATACAGTGTAACTATTTGACAACACTGGTTGATGAAGCAGAGGGTCATGCTGTTCATTTGCTGTGTCAGTTTTCTATTGCAGTGATAGCAAACACTATTAATTGTTTTACAATTCTGTAGGTCAGAAGTTGAACTTGGATCTCAGTGGGCTAAAATGCAGAGGTCAACCTGCATTCCTTCTGGCCATCTAGGGGAGTCCATCTTTTTCTGCTTTTTCTAGCTTCTAAAGGGCACCCACATTCCTTGGCTCATGGCCTCTTCCTCTGAATCCAAGGTCAAGTGTGTAGCATTTTTGGCCAGTGTTTTATAGTGATCCCCCTCTGGTTTCTTCTGTTACTTCATTGTTCCACTTTTAAGGATTCCTATAATTACTTTGGACCCACCTGCATATCCAGGTTAATATCCCTATCTTAAGATCAGCTGATTAATAATTTAAATTTCATCTGAAACCTTAATGTAACTTTGCCATGTAATATAACATATTCCAGGGACTAGGATGTAAGCATCTCTGGAAAGCAGGGGCATTATTCTACCACAGTTCCTAGATTCTATTCTAAAGTCAGCTACACACTTGCTAGTAAAAGTGGAATGGAAAGTGTGGAATATGGCTTCTGCAATGTCCACTCTAACCTCCAACCTTCAGCATGTTTCTTCCTGTCCTGTAGAAGATGGGCTGCTAGATCTCTTATGCCAAGTTCCTATGCAGCTAGTTTTCCAGGTGTGATTAAGGTTTGCGCCTCAGATGCACTGCAGGGAAATTTGAATTCCATAATGAAGGATGTAAGGAAAGAAGAAAAAATAAGCAAGACATCTATTTCTATGGTGTGTGACAGGCCAAAGGAATTCATAGGTCTGCAGTCATTGCTTCCATGATTTGGTAGCTTTCTATAGTCAGAATGGCATTTACTGAACTTTGGCAGGGGTGGTGTGGTGCTAGGTTCACCAGTTTTATGATTTGGTAGCTATAGTTTTCCTGGGCAGGGGCAGAGTGCTTCTGAGGGCTTGGTGGTTTCCTGGGAAGCTCCATCAGCACCTGCAGCCCATTTTTAAGTAATGTGCTCTATGGGGAGACTGTATTCATCAGTCCTAAATACATTTTTCCACTTGAACTGTCAGTATGTTTATCACTCTTAGTAGTACATGAAATAATGGTGTGTCTTATAATCAGTGCTCATTTCTTCCTGGGAAAACCAGTTAGCATGGTTCATGCATCTCAGTCCTGTCTAAGGCAGGTGTGTGTACTCAGTCACTTCAGTCATGTCTAACTCTTTGTGATCCTATGGACTGCAGCCCACCAGGCTCCTCTGTCCATGGGATTCTCCAGGCAAGAATATTGGAGCAGGTTGCCATTTCCTCTTCCAGGAGATCTTCCCAACCCAGGGACCAAATGTGCTTCTCTTAAATCTCCTGCATTGGCAGGTGGGTTCTTTACCACTAGTGCCATCTGGGAAGGCCTTGGGTCAACAGTTTATTACAACATAATTAAAATGAGTATCTGACCTTTAAAATTCAACTCTAAGACATATAAAAACATATTTTTTTATTTTCTCTTGTAATAATTATGTGTTAACCACCAAGAACAAAATGGACTTTTATTCAGAAAAGCAATATACCAGCAAATTATTTGTTATATAAAATGTAGAGGTTGCCTTTAACAAGGCAGATTTATCATAATTTACTTTAAGACATTAAGTCATATAGATCTAGATGACCTGTGCAGTAAATAATTCCCATTATTAGACTTTAGCAAATCAATATTTTTAAAATTTGCAATTTATTCCATGCCAGAGATTTTTTTAGGTTCTTCAAATCTCATTGCCTTTTCTCAATACCCTTGTATATGAAACATCAAGACAAATTTTAGGGAAGCAGATATAAGGTTGGAAAAATAATTTATCTTTTGCCTCAGCTTTTAATGTTAATTTATGTATTCAGCTAGTAAAGAAGGCAATGGCACCCCACTCTAGCACTCTTGCCTGGAAAATCCCATGGACAGAGGAGCCTGGTAGGCTGCAGTCCATGGGGTCGTGAAGAGTCCAACACAACTGAATGACTTCACTTTCTCTTTTCACTTTCATGTATTGGAGAAGGAAATGGCAACCCACTCCAGTGTTCTTGCCTGGAGAATCCCAGGGACGGGGGAGCCTGGTGGGCTGCCGTCTATGGGGTCGCACAGAGTCGGACATGACTAAAGCGACTTAGCAGCAGCAGCAGCAGTAAAGAAAAGTATTCTGATTCAGAATATGAAATACAATGACATAAGAGACTCGTTATAAAACATTCAAATTTGTGCTGACAATAAAGGTGCAGTTGTAATTTTACTTGTGGGCTCTTAAAAATCAAACATCAAAAACAACTGGATGTACCACTTAGTTGATGTCTAACCCTTTGCAATTCAGGCCTGAATTCCACTTTGATAGAAATATTTCTGAAATGTCTTCTATGCCTCCTTGCTTCCCATTTTAAACTATATAAAAATTTTCTTGTGATACTTGTTTATGGTATGGTTGACTAGGTACAAATCTAAGTGGGGTGGAATGGATATGTTGGGACATACACAATCATGTTGACTCTGAAGATTTTCTTGGAAAATATATATTCCAATGATAGCATACTTGTTTTCATATATCTCTCTTCCAATGAAGGTTGAGTTTAAAATGTGCAGATTCATGACTTCCTAAGCAGAGCTCAAAATCTATATTTCTGTAAAATATATTTGTGCATGAAAGGTTGAAGCAGAAAGTGATCACTGAGTAGAAAATTCTCTTGTTTTTACTTCTCCTCAGTGTCCTTTGACTCATCTGGACAAATTTCAACACTATTATTTCTGTATCACTGACGCCAGTCAGAGTTCACTTTGGGTTTTCTGCCCGATGCCCTATTTATTTAGGGTGAATATTCTTCATTATTTCAAAAATTCATTGTCATTGTCATTCATCTCAGTGAAAATGGACATATTCTTTGCCTTCATTGGATAATTTATGCTTATCTGATATCAGACTACAATTTTTGCTAAGTTGTTCTTTAACAAGCAACACAAATACAGACAAATTTATAATTGTTTTTATCCTAAAAAAATATTGAATGTTCTCTAATGGATCTTTTGTGTGATAACATTTCACATTTAGAAGCTGAATACCATAGTTCATAGGTTGAATAAAATAAACTGTGTTAATAACACAGTCAAATCACACTGAAAATTCAGAAATATACTGAAGAGTGTTTTTCTTCTATAAAGAAGCTTATGCCTACTTCTTTAAAGTTTCTCAGTATTCCATACACAACAGAGAACTTTTTGTCCATCTTTATTAGCCTATTGGTGGGCTAGTTATTGAATTGTAAGATCATGTTATTTTAAAAAGCTTTCTTTGCAATTAAAATGTAATTTGCTTGACAAATACAGAGTCAAAACAATCAAGTGTTATTCTGAACACACTTAATTCAGACTAAATTTTGCATAGACTTGAGGTCATGTGTAATCTGGTAGTCTCTCATCACCATGTCCATTAGACATTTTTGACCCTGAATCAGTTTCATAGATTCTACTATATTCTGAATCAAAGTAAACATCACTGGAAATTTTATAAAAGGTGCCTCTTAAAGTCTTTTGCTAATCATTAGCTTTTTAGATTTGAAAGCACAGAATATTTGGCGTGTAGATGATGAAGTAATTCACACAAAAAAGAAGTATTCAAACCCTGAAGACCTAGTTATTTGCAATGAGATACAAATATTGTACAGGATTATTTTCATTTTTAAAAAATATTTTAATAGCAATATAAAATAGACAATAAGTTGTCTAAATTATTAGTATAAATTAGCAGAGGTTCATACATTTTCTACTCTTTTTTATTTTTAGGAAAAGTGTTAGTTTATAGTCTCAGTGGATGTTAGGCCTTATTTATCCTTGATAAGCTTATTTCTTAGACTTCCCCGAGGTCTATAAAACAAAAAAAGGTAGTACCAGTTTTTAATTATATTTCTACCATGAGTTATTTCAGTTCATTACTTTAAAGTTTCATCTGGCTGGATTTCTGTGAATCAGTTCCTCTAGAGACTGATCATTTAAAATTATTTTTTTCTCTCTTTAAATGGTAATCAGTTTATATATAACATAAGCAAATCAAAAGCCAACAATAATCTTATTTTACCAGAACATAAAAATTTGTCATTTGATTCTAATTGTCTTAATCTTAAAGCTGCTTGGCAGGTGTGGAAGTATACATTTTCATTAACTTACTTATTCCTTCAACAAAAGTATAAGGAGTATACCAGGGACTACTGTTAAGTGCTGAGGACACAAACACATGAACTCAGATCAGTTCAGTTCAGTTCAGTAGCTCAGTCATATCCGACTGTGTGACCCCATGGACAGCAGCACACCAGGCTTCCCAGTCCATCCCCAACTCTCGGAGCTTGCGCAAACTCATGTCCATCGAGTTGGTGATGCTCAGTGGATGTTAGGCCTTATTTATCCTTGATAAGCTTATTTCTTAGACTTCCCCGAGGTCTATAAAACAAAAAAAGGTAGTACCAGTTTTTAATTATATTTCTACCATGAGTTATTTCAGTTCATTACTTTAAAGTTTCATCTGGCTGGATTTCTGTGAATCAGTTCCTCTAGAGACTGATCATTTAAAATTATTTTTTTCTCTCTTTAAATGGTAATCAGTTTATATATAACATAAGCAAATCAAAAGCCAACAATAATCTTATTTTACCAGAACATAAAAATTTGTCATTTGATTCTAATTGTCTTAATCTTAAAGCTGCTTGGCAGGTGTGGAAGTATACATTTTCATTAACTTACTTATTCCTTCAACAAAAGTATAAGGAGTATACCAGGGACTACTGTTAAGTGCTGAGGACACAAACACATGAACTCAGATCAGTTCAGTTCAGTTCAGTAGCTCAGTCATATCCGACTGTGTGACCCCATGGACAGCAGCACACCAGGCTTCCCAGTCCATCCCCAACTCTCGGAGCTTGCGCAAACTCATGTCCATCGAGTTGGTGATGCCATCCAACCATCTCATCCTCTGTCATCCCCTTCTCCTCCCGCCTTCAATCTTTCCAGCATCAGAACCTTTGCCACTGAGTCAGTTCTTTGCATCAGGTGGCCAAAGTATTGGAGTTTCAGCTTCAGCATCAGTCCTTCCAATGAATATTCAGGACTGATATCCTTTAGGATGGACTGGTTGGCTCTCCTTGCAGTCCAGGGGATTCTCAAGAGTCTTCTCCAACACCACAGTTCAAAACCATCAGTTCTTTGGCACTCAGCTTTCTTTACAGTCCAACTCTCACATCCATACATTACTCCTGGAAAAACCATAGCTTTGACTAGATGGACCTTTGTTGGCAAAGAAATGTCCCTGCTTTTTAATATGCTCTCTAGGTTGGTCATAGCTTTTCTTCCAAGGAGCAGGCATCTTTTCATTTCATGGCTGTGGTCACCATCTGCGGTGATTTTGGAGCCCAAGAAAATAAAGTCTGTCACTGTTTACATTGTTTCCCCATTATTTGCTATGAAGTGATGGGACTGTGGCCATTGAGATAGTCAATTCCTAGGCCAGTAGATAAGAAGTCCAGGGTCCCTGAGGCGGAGAAAGGGGTCTGGGGCTCTCAAGGAAATAGGGGTGTGGAATTCTCAAGGAGGAGAAAAGGACAAACATTTCTTTTTTCTACATTTCTTAGTAAGGATTATATAGCAATAATGTATCCTGCTTGAGGACATGTTTCTCCTTCCTGAAAACCTCCTGACTAATCCTGTTATCTTAAAATGTAAATTGTGGGAGTTGTTCTAGTAAGATCTTTACAATCTCGAGATATTCTTTTGATTTATTTATTTTTTTCTTTTTTCTGATCTTATCACTTTTATTCAATGTTATTCTACACGAAGTAGTCAGTACAAAATTTTTAAAAAATTAAAAAATAAAAACAATGGAAAGGTATAACTGAAACTTTCTATACCAAGGTGCCATATTTGAGTAAGTAGAACACCCAAAGGAATTACAACCACACACACACAAAAAGACCAATAAAATGTACAAAAACTAATAAGCAGATTCAACAATGTAACAGGGATGTCTTTACATGAAAGCAAAAAGCACATGTAAAATTAAAGATAAAAATACTATAGACTGGATTGGAATTACATAAAATATTCAGGAAAGTTTTTCTTTCTTTCTTTCTTTTTTGATTTTTTATTTGAACTCCCAAACATGAACTCCCAAACATGAACTCCCACCCCACATCATCCCTCCGGATCATCCCCATACACCAGCCCCAAACATCCTGCATCCTGCATCGAACATAGACTGGCGATTCGTTTCTTACACGATAGTATACATGTTTCAATGCTATTCTCCCAAATCATACCACCCTCTCCCTTCCCTCAGAGTCCAAAAGTCCACTCTAGACATCTGTGTCTCTTTTGCTGTCTTGCATACAGGGTCCTCATTACTGTCTTTCTAAATTCCATATATAAGTTTTAGTATACTGTATTGGTGTTTTTCTTTCTGGCTTACTTCACTCTGTATAATCGGTTCCAGTTTCATCCATCTTATTAGAACTGATTCAAATGTATTCTTTTTAATGGCTGAGTAATACTCCATTGTGTATATGTACCACAGCTTTCTTATCCATTCATCTGCTGATGGACATCTAGGTTGTTTCCATGTCCTGGCTATTATAAACAGTGCTGTGATGAACATTGGGGTACATGTGTCTCTTTCTATTCTGGTTTCCTCGGTGTGTATGCCCAGCANCTTTCTAAATTCCATATATATGTGTTAGTATACTGTATTGGTGTTTTTCTTTCTGGCTTACTTCACTCTGTATAATTGGTTCCAGTTTCATCCATCTTATTAGAACTGATTCAAATGTATTCTTTTTAATGGCTGAGTAATACTCCATTGTGTATATGTACCACAGCTTTCTTATCCATTCATCTGCTGATGGACATCTAGGTTGTTTCCATGTCCTGGCTATTATAAACAGTGCTGTGATGAACATTGGGGTACATGTGTCTCTTTCTATTCTGGTTTCCTTGGTGTGTATGCCCAGCAGTGGGATTGCTGGGTCATAAGGCAGTTCTATTTGCAATTTCTTAAGGAATCTCCACACTGTTCTCCATAGTGGCTGTACTAGTTTGCATTCCCACCAACAGTGTAAGAGGGTTCCCTTTTCTCCACACCCTCTCCAGCATTTATTGCTTGCAGACTTTTGGATAATTTGTTTTTAATATGAAGTAAGGAAGGAAAGCATCTCCAGTTGTAAAATGTGTAAATTTAGTTTCTGAAAGTAGGGCTCCAGTTGATTATTTTAGAGTTTATAGAATTTTTTTCAAATTCATGTTCTAATTTTCACACTCCTAAACCACAGAAGCCTTAGATAGTATGGTTATTAATATATTCATGGTGTGTGTGCATGTGTGTTAGTCACTTAGTCGTGTTTGACTCTTTGTGACCCCACCGACTGAAGTCCGCCAGGCTTCTCTGTCTATGGAATTTTCCAGGCAAGAATATTCGAGTGGATTGCCATTCTGTTCTCCAGAGGAACTTTCCAACCCAGGGACTGAACCCTGGTCTTCTGTCTCGCAGGCAGATCCTTTCCCATTTGAGCTACAGGGAATATTCATGGTATTCTAACATAAATATATATAACAAAATTTATATGCCTAGCACCCCCTTTTTTTTTCTACTGTTAAAAATAATAGCTTACTGGGTACCTTGTGATATAACTTTTCATTTGTGATTTAGATTATTTACTCATCATAAATTCTCCAGATTCAAGTCTGGTAAAGCATACTATTCCTACAAAAGTCTAATATAAAAGGAAAATTATTGAAAATGAACTCAAAATACTTCCAGTATGACAGCCTTCACTCTAACTTTATCCAGATTCTTAGAGGCAAGCTGGCTTTGAAATGTCTGCCACTTGCATAATGATAGCAATTTTACATTTGTATGGATTTGTTTTTATTCTTTTTGGCTAATTGAACTGCAGTATCTCAGTTCATACCTCAGATCTTGGAGTTGAAAAGTTATAGATTGCGGGGTAACTTTGTATGCCTTCAGCCCTCAAACAGCAAGGATGTAAGTGTGAAATGAGGATAATGATGACTTTCTCAGTCTAATGGATGTATTCCATGGATGTCTCCATGGGATTGTGACGAGTCAGACATGACTGATAACTGAGCACAGCACAGCAATCATTGATCCAATATGGAATCTGTGTTTGCTTGGTTCTCATGATGTGGTGTAAGCCATGTGCCCGGTGAAATCTCTAAGGATTTATCCTGATAATTTATTTTTCCCCTTGATATTTTACCTGAGGTTTCTAAGGACTATGGTATTTGGAGAAGAAGCCAGTAGACTAATACATTTTCTAGGTCAAAACCTATAAATATTTTGTAAGGTCCACTGGTTTTTTCTTTTCTCCACATGAAGCATCAGTGTTTCAGAGGGCCCTCTTCACTAAACCATACCAACCTGGATACGCTCGTTGTTCAAAAAGAGATAATTAAGCTGATGGGCAACACTGTCTCCTTTGTGTTGTTATTAGAATTGTGAATATTTTTGCATAAGTTTATTAACTGCAAGTGAAATATCAGTTTTCCTTCAATTTTTAAAAATCATATATAGATATACTTAGGTTATTCTTATTATCCCTTATTGTGTAGCTGGTAAATATGTTCCTTTCTTTGTGTTTTGGGTATATTAGCACAACAATAAATGTTGCTAGGAACTGGCAACCCACTCCAGTGTTCTTGCCTGGAGAATCCCAGGGACAGGGTAGCCTAGCAGGCTGCTGTCTATGGGACTGCACAGAGTCGGACACGACTGAAGCGACTTAGCAGCAGCAGCAGGAACATATTGGATTGGCTACAAAGGTTTTTCAAGGGTTTCCATAACATCATATGGAATATATAAATAATTAAGTATATATATTTATGATTTCTGTGAATAAGATTGACTGAAGAGTCTATTTCTGGTAATCCCTGAAATGTTATATCTAGTATTGTATTTTTTCATGTAGACAACTATCTATGTTCTTCCACATACTTGGATGAGGTTAGATTTCTAAGTCCCCACCCCCTTCTCTATATATCCTGTGTAATACCCTCTCTTTTAGTGTGGATAGGATCTGATAAATATGATGGTAGTCATCCCCATATCTATAGGTTATCTTCTATGGCATAGATGAGGGATTTTTTCATATGTAATTAAAGTCCCTAATATGTTGACAAATTTTAAGTGTCAGTTCAGTTCAGGCACTCAGTCGTATCTGACTGTTTGCAACCCCATAGACTGCAGCACACCAGGCTTCCCTGTCCATTACCAACTACCGGAGTTTGCTCAAACTCATGTCCATCGACTCAGTGATGCCATCCAACCATCTCATCCTCTGTCATCCCCTTCTCCTCTTGCCTTCAATCTTTCCCAGCATCAGGGTCTTTCCCAGTGAGTCAGTTCTTTGCATCAGGTGGCCAACGTATTGGAATTTCAGCTTCAGCATCAGTCTTTCCAATGAATATTCAGGAATGATTTCCTTTAGGATTGACTGGTTGGATCTTCTTGCAGTCCAGAAGATTCTCAAGAGTTTTCTCCAACACCACAGTTCAAAAGCATCAATTCTTTGGTGCTCAGCTTTCTTTATTGTCCAACTCTCACATCCATAGATGACTACTGGAAAAACTATAGCTTTGACCAGACAGACCTTTGTTGGCAAAGTAATGTCTCTGCTTTTTAATATTGTATGTTGATCATAGCATTTTAACTTAATCGGGTGAAACTTTAAAAAGAAGGCCTAGATATTAGAGATACTGTCCTTCTCATGAATAGAGCAAAGTGTCATGGAGAAAGCCAGGTGGCAGGAAACTTTGGGTGACATCTAGGAGCTGAGGGCTTCAGTTCCACAGCCACAAGGAAATAAATTCTGCCAGGAATCAATACATCTGGAGAGGACCCCAAGCCTCAGATAAGATTTCAGGTCCAAACAACCCTATCCCACCACCACCACTGCCCCCCTCCAATGACTGCTTGATTCTATAATCTTGTGAGACCCTGAGTAGAGGACCCAGCTAAGCAATACCCAGACTCTTGACCCACAGAAACTGTAAAGTAATAAATGTTTTAAGATATTAACTTTGTGGTTATGGGTTACACAGTCAAAGAAAAACAGTACAGTTGTCATCCCAGTTCTCCTTCAAGCAATCACATGATAAAATATTAAGTTCAGAACTTGGAATTAAATCATAATAGTTCCCTGCTACATTTAATGTGTGTCCCTAGAAACAAAAGGATCAAAGATCACCACAAGAAGATAGAAGTTCAGTGGAAGGAACTTTTTTATTCAAAGAGAATTCTTGTGTTGTAGGTTTTTTAAAATAGCAGCTAATGTTTTAGGATAAGGTTTTGGTAAACCTCATGGGTGCCTTTGTATTAAGTTTATTATTATTACTTTTGGCTGCCCTGGATCTTCATTGGTTTTTTTGCGTGTGCTTTCTCTATTTGCAGCAAGTGGGGGGCTATTCTTCGTTGCTGCGTGCCGACTTCTCACCTCGTGGCTTCTCTTGTTGCAGAGCACAGGCTCTAGAGCACACCGGGCTTCAGTAGCTGCAGCTCAGGCACAGTAGCTGTGGCTCAGGGGCCCTAGAGTGCAGCTCAGGCTCTGTAGCTGTGGCTCAGGGGCCCTAGAGTGCAGCTCAGGCACAGTAGCTGTGGTTCAGGGGCCCTAGAGTGCAGC
>SJYX01016588.1:563139-573490 GCA_006410675.1 Oreotragus oreotragus | reverse complement strand
CGTGGATAGGTGGTTTCACAGGTTTGAAAGGAAACATTTCATTTTCAAAAAAAGTTCTTTAGTAGCTCTCAATGTTAAAGTTGGATTTTATAGTTTTATGTCCATTATTCAGGGGTCTACCCTAGGTTTAACACCGCTGGTATTCACTTCCTCCTCCTCCCTCTCATCTTCATGGGGGCAGCACTTGCCAACCATGGTGGCTTTTCTGCTGAGTCCAGATTGCAGCACCAGAGCCCGTTCAGCTCAGTGATCCCTAGAGCCACTACCCACTGGTTGGTGTTGGTAAAAGACAGGAAAGCTATTTTGTTGTTCAATTGCCTGTCTCTTTACTGTGATGGGTGTGAACCCTGAGATCTCAATAGGAGAAGGGAATTCTGCACGTGCCCACAGCTAAACAGGGGCAGAAGTAGAAAGTGATTTTCCAAACCTGTAGCCCAGCATACTGGTGGCTCAAATGATAAAGAATCTGCCTGCAGTGCAGGGGGCCTAGGTTCAATCCCTGGGTCAGGAAAATCCATTGGAGAAGGGAATGGCTACCCACTCCAGTATTCTTGCTTGGAGATTTCTATGAACAGATGAGCCTGGCGAGCTACAGTCCATCGGGTTGTAACGAGTTGGACATGACTGAGAGACTAACACTTTCATACGTTTATCAGAAAAAAACACATATAAAGTATGGTATTCATCATATAAGTGAAATAGGATAGTGAAGAAGGAAACCAGTTCCCTTTTGTTGATTTTGAGCCTTCCCACCATGGCTGGAACATCTCAAGGTATTAACCCTTAACTGAGATGCAATAGGGAATGATGATTTCTGACTCTCTTGTTTGTACAAATATAGAGCTTTATTCATGAAAGTAGTGGGTGGTGATGTTCCTTGTACCTGTCTGACATTGTGGATTGTTGAAGAAGGAAAAGTGGACAGCGTTGTAGGACATAAATAACCTCAGTGGCTGTGAGGGGGAAGGCAGCAAAGGCACCTACAGGATCTATGGGATCTAGTCCCCTCTCTGTGCAAATTTGCTATCAGTGATGGAAAACACCTGCATTTGAATCTGCATTGCTGCCACAACGTAGAAACACCGACTGAGCACTTTTCTCTCAAAGGGGAAAATCATGCTGGTGAGGGGAGGAGTGTAGAAAATATCTAATATATCTTGTTCACAAAAAATGTCATTTTAGTGTCAGTTCCTATTTCTTTTAAAGCCATTAAAACCCCTACATTGAAGTTGGAGTCAGGAAAGACAGACATCATGATACAATTTGTTCCTGACACCTTGGGGTACATTTGTAGCATTGCACCCCTGGGAAATCACTGTAGGTGTGCAATTCCTGGGACTGTTAAATGCAAGTGTGAATCTGATTCCCCATGTACACCCAGCAAACTTAAGCAGAAGCTACCTTTGTTTTCTTAAGCATTTCAACTTATTGTAAGCGGTGCCTGTGAATTCTTTCCTTCGTACACAGCCTGGGGAGTGTCTCTACTACAGTTAATATCAGATGGAAGGTGTGTGGTGGGGGAGACAAGACCCAAAAACTTTCTTCTCAAATATGGACAGGACTTCTCTATTTCTACATAAAAATTCCTCTAACCCTGGGCAGAGTCACAGACCCAGGAAAGTTATAGCTATTTGCAGATGTGGGCTTAACTTTTAAAGTTCAGACTGTCATTTTGAGCCTATTTGGGGTATTATAGATGACAATATCTGTAAAAATAACTTGACCTTGCCAGTCAAGATCAGCAGTGACAATAAAGATGATGGTGAAAATTGCCATTTACTGAGTGTTTACATTATTAAAATACCCTTCAAGGATCCTCACAGAGTACATTTATTTAGAGCTTATTTGACAGAAATTGTGTAGTGTATTTTACAGGCATCCTTCTTTGTCCTAGCAATGAATGTTTCTGATTTTTTTTTTTTTTTGGATGAGGAAACAAAATCACAAAGGTGAGACATTTCGCCCAAGATGACTAGCATGTCCAGAAGCCAGCTACAGGTCTGTCTCATTTCAAGCCCAAGTTCTTTGCATGACATCTCCAGGCAAGAACAAGTTACTGCTAAAGAGGTCTCATTCCTTCTGGGCCAAGTCAAAGGTTATTGACCAGAGACAACTTCCCTGGTGATAAGGCTATCAGCTTCCCAGGTGGCGCTGGTGGTCAAAACCTGCCTGCCAGGGCAGGAGACCTAGGAGACCAAGCTTTGATCCCTGAGTTGGGTGGATCTGCTGCAGAAGTGCACAGCAACCCGCTGCGTCTTCTTGCCTGCTCCCTCTCCAGTATCCTGTCCTTCCGTGGAGAGGGAAGCCTGGCGGGCCACAGTCCTTAGGGTCACAAAGAGCTGGACATGACTGAGCATGCGTTCTCGAGTCATGAGGTCCCAGCAGCTGCTTCCCCCAACCCCCACGCCCTCTGCTGTAGTCGGACAGAAGATACTGAACTCATGGGAGAAGCCACGTCCTGGAGACCTCTCAAACCGGTATGTACCAGTGTTACGTTACAAAACATATCAGAATCATTTGACTCACAACCACTGAATTCATCATAAATAATAGAGGATGACACAGGAAGCAAATGCCCCTTTCTTCCCAAAGTCTCTGAATTTCGTCTACTTTGACATGACCCACTTTAGGTAAGATTTCCACTAATGAACACTTAAGCTAGTTTCTGATTTCTAAATGTACATTAAAGCTCATCTAATGCAAAATTAACCTATCTTTATTACTGGAACTGTAGACTATTAAGATAGCATGCAGAGTTACTGAATTATAAATTTGGAAGAGATTTCCATGTGAGGCACCTGTGACTTGAAGAAAGCTGTTTGCCTTCTTCTGAAATTGAGTTTTGAGTCCAGGATTCGTGAAACTGAGAAGGAATAGAGAAGGCGGGACAGGGAGCACCCCCTTTGAAGGTCACATACTTCAATTTTGGTCCCAGGACAAACCCAGTTTAGCAGGGATCATATTCCTGGGAGGTACTGACATTTGCAACACAGGTATAAAAATAGTAATGCCCCACAAATGTTAGCTGTGGTAAGCACCTCCTTTGCAATTTCTTGTTCATCCGCAGGAAACCCCCGAAGATGAGTATTATTTTCATCTCCATTGTTTGGCTGGGGACACTGGGTTTAAAAATCTTTATTTGTAAACAATATGTCATAGACCAAGGAATGAGGTCTGTTAGTTGCTAAATATCATGGTCTTACCTACGAGGCTATACTCCCACCCCTTATCTCCTAAAAGAGTTTAACCCCTATAGACAATACTGGCAGCCTATGTGGACTTATGATATATGTATGCTGATCCAAGAAATTATAAAAATGGAATAAACACCAAGAGCAGCCAGTGGCATGTATGGAAAAAGTCCGTAAAGATAATCTCGGCAGGAAAAGTCCCCCTGCTGTAGAACAGCTTCATGAGTTCAGTCCCTACATTTGGTGTATTAGCTGTGTCCTGTGCTCTCACTTACATTTTAACGGGACTGGAGTGGTGATGTGTTAAGGCATTATTGGCCATTCATAGCCAAAGTTAATGCGTCCAATTTGTTCTCAGTTACCTACAAGTGATCTGAGGGAACTGGTCTTTCAGACAGAAAAGGTGGGAGCTTTTACTGAGCATATATTATGAGACAGGGATAAAGTAGATCAGGGATCTGCAAATTATTTCTTTAAGTAAGGACTTTGTGGGCAAAACTGTCTCTATTGCAGCTACTCAACTCAGCATTTGGGGCATGAAGGTGGTTACAGATGATAGGAAAAGGAATGATGTGTTCTGATAAAACTTTGTTAGAAAATTCAAGCTGCCGACCTGTTTCTGGGCTTCCTAGATGGCTCTGCAGGCTTTGCCTGCATTTTTGGACCTCACAAGATGAGGGTTTGATCCCTGTGTCAGGAAGATCCCCTGAAGGAGGGCATGGCAACCCACTCCAGTATTCTTGCCTGGAGAATCCCATGGACAGAGGAGCCTGGCGGGCTACAGTCCACGGGGCTGCAAAGAGTTGGACACGACTGAAGTAACTTAGCACAGCACACACACTATATTCTATACCTCCACATACTCCTCATTCCTTCCACACAATTATTCATTTACGGTTTTTCATGTAACATATATGTGAAAATTTTAACCATGAAATTCTAACAAATATATATAACTGTGTAACTCTTATACCTTTCATGTCTATGACATATTTTACCATGTTTCTCAAGAAGTACTTCATTGATTCTGGGCCCTGAATGCCAAGGTTGGTAGTAAATGTTGGGATATCCCCCGTGGAGTCACCAAAGCATGGGAGCAGTTGCTTCTTTTGCTCTCCTAGAGATGGACATTATTGTGACCATTTTTACTGGTGATCTTTGTAAAAGCCAAGGTATATAAAAACATAGAGATGACATAACCTGACGGAAAGACACAGTTAATGAGTGGCAAAACCAGGCCACAAACCCACATCCATCTCATTCCAAAGCTTGGGTTTCTTCTGCAGTGTGGTTTGCTAGAGGCCAATCCATCACTTGTTTCTGGAACAGAAGCTAGCACATAGTATATGCTCAGTCAACATTTGTTAAAATAATGGGAAAGAGGGTCAGTCTTTGGAGGATACAGAAATTGGATGGCAAAGGTCAGTGACCTTCTTAATAGTTTTGCCAGATACTAGCAGAACTCAGTATATTGATCCTTTGTGAGCAAAGCCAGCTACTCATTGTGAACTATACTTTGCCTGCAACCCTAGGCTGTACAGAACATGAACCAGGGAAATGGATAGACTGTGTCGTGGGATTTATCTGGCAAGTAATTCAGTATCGTGTGCTCTATAAGAACAGATGAATATCTTTCCATATCATAAGTCAGGCAACCTCAACCCAATCATCTGGATGCCTTTCAAACAGTGACATCAGTTTGGATATACTCCACGTCCCCTTTCTGTATTCTCTGCTATAAAATGGACTTTTGTTAAGCATTTGTTTCTCCCTGGAGTATGATATATCTATGCTTACACTTATATCTACATCTGTATGTGTCTGTATCTCTGTATGTGTGTGTGTATGAATGTGAGAGAGACTGACCTTGAGATAAAAAAGAAAAATGAGAGAGGAGCAAGGAGGGAGAAAGAAAAGAGAACAAGTAAAGAAATAGGAAAAACAGAGACTTGTAGGAGTCTGAGAAGGGAGTTGTTCATATTGGCATATTCTCAGATGATTGAAATTATTGTCATGGAGATGATCTTGACTGGAGACCGCAAAGTCTACTTCCCAGAAGCCAAGCAGGTAACATCACAGGTGACGTGAGCTGATTGAGGACGTGGGGAACCCAGAACACGTGCATTTTCTGAAAAGACCATTCCTCTGCGACTCTGTTAATTACACCACAAGCTGCAGAGGTTCAGTGTTGTGTATGCACCTAATTTTCTAATGAAAACCCTGCTATCCAGATGTTCAGATGAAATAGCCTGCTTTCTGAAAGTTGGCTAATATATTTTCAACAATTGCATACATTTTTCACACAGTTTACAGAGCCCGCCTCTCGCTGGTCGAGGGTAATGCTCTGAAAAGAGGGTTAGCCTGTGAGCAGCCAACTGACAACCCCTGATGATCTAGGTGTGACCCATCTCTTCTTCCAAGTCCTCCACTTGACGCCAGAGCTACGATGGCAATCCAGCTTGAAGAAAGTCCCACAGTGAAATGGCAGAGTTAAAAACTCGCATTTAGAGGACTTCTCTTTTTTACATTTCCTTTAAAAACAAACACAAAAGCAAGTTTTGGGTAATCAAATTTTGCTGAAAGGGTCCGGGGAGGAGATCCAAAACAACATCTTATTCTTTGTCCCCCACTTTGCGAGGAAAATCACCCCCCACATTTCAAAGAGGTGGGGACAGGGTGTCACTGCCTGTCCCATCCCAGCTGTGCCATTGATCATCCGCCACCAGCCTTGTAGCACACACAGTTGAATTGCTTTTCCCCGAGGGAAGCAATGCCTCCAGGTGTGCTAATAATAAAATTAATAGCTTAGAGAAACTGCTTGCTACAGCAACAGCGGCGGGAGAAAGGCAGGATCGATTTCAGTGTTTAACTGTCCTAATTCCATAGTGTATACCCCACCTCAGCCCCTGGTGAGCTGTGCTGGGTCTCACGGTTAATCAATAGATGCCTGATTTAAAACAAAGAACCGGTTTCAAGATGAGAAGTCTTTGTGAATAAAAAGACGTATGGTGAAACTGTCAGCATTCTTCCATTCCCATCTTAACCCTGCAGCTCCAAGGGCAGTCACCAGCGGATATGAAAGGAAAAAAATCGTGTGCATTGTCTTCCCTTCTGCCTATAAACAAAAGAAGGAAACCATCTAGGCTGTGCTGCTGCTGATGGCATCACATAAATAAGAATTTATTGAGTTGCTCTGTGTTTAAAGGACTGTGAACATAAAGACGTTTGAATACTATCAGCTGCACCGAGAGTAATATGTTTCTGCTCTAATCGGCCTGCTATCTGGTGGTTCAATTTATACCTTCTTTCGTAGCTGGCGTTCTCATCTTTTCCCTGGAGGGAGGGATCAATTTTGCGATCAACTCCTTGGCTGCTGCGGGAGTTTCCCTGTCCACTGAATCTCCAGGCCAGGCCGAGTACTCTCAAAGCTCTTAATCCCTCTTTCTCCATCTCCTCTCAAGCACCAAATCTGCCTTCCATCTACATGACAGTGACCTCGGGGCCACCCTCTTCCACTTCCAGACATGGTGAAGGGCAGGGAGCCTGGCGTGCTGCAGTCCATGGGATCGCAGAGTCAGGCACGACTTAGCAACCAAACAAGCGAGTCCCCTCTTTCTCTGTGTAACCTTTCTCAGCCTCTGCTATTATTTCTGCTGTCCTGTCTGCCTCTTCCAGGCCATGTTCTCTCCCTCACTTCACACTTTCTCCCTTTTGTGAAATAAGCTGTTTGAGGACAGCAAGGAAAGCTTGAGGTCCTTTTGATGTATGTTTCTCAACTGGCCTCAGATAAGTCCTTGTGTTATAACATGAGCGCCTAGAAAAGATGGCATTATTTTCTTGCCAATTTATTGTTTTAAATGCCAATGTGTTTTCTGGGTTTTGTTACTGTTTTATTTTTGTTTTAGGGAGCCCTAAAAATAGCCCCATCCCCATTTTGTTGATAGTGTGTAATTGCACTTGGGTTGAAGTATAAACCTTTTTGTACCACCAAGTAAGAAGGAGGATGGACTGACTGGTCAAATAAGAGCTGGTCCTCTGGAGTACTTCTTTGCAAGGCTGGTTTACGTCAAGCCCCATTTCTCTCACCACCCACTGCCTCCTATGATGATGAGCCAACCAAAGAAAAAGATTTAATCTTTTCTCTAATTCAAAGAAAATAAAGCAAAAATGCCTTCCCACACCCCTCCATCCCCCACCTTTTTTTCCCCTTTTGTGTGAATTCTCCAAAGGCAAAGCATTTAATTTGAAACTAAAAACTGCAATTAAATTTGATTTTTTTTTCATATTTATTTTTTTACGGTGATGGTGGGAGTTGATTCCCAGTATGGTTTCTTTTCAGCTCATTTTCCCAGCATGAGAGACCGTTCCATATTAGTGCAGTCTGAGTGGAGCCTTTCGCTTTTCAGTGAGCCCTTATGTTTGTCACTATCTTATTACATTAAGTTCTACTTCTTTTTTTGTTGCCTATCTCTCTAATTCCCTCTCCTCTCCTCTCTCTTTCTCTCTGTCCTTCTTTGGGCAGACAAGGTCCAAAGATGATGTCAGAGATGCTTTTCTGGAATTTTCTCTCTGAGAAAACTGTTTTCTAAATTCATATAAGAAGTAGGAGTGGGGAAGTGTTATGTAGAACTGTGATCTAAGAATAACACTTCCACCAATATATAGGATCTTGTGGACATTTAAAGCTCCCTTTTTTGTTTTTTTGTGTGTTTAATTAGAAGTCTTGTTTCCAGTGATGCCAAGCTACGGGAGGCCTGGCATGAGAATGAGTACATGGGACCCTGCAAGTAAAGCAGCCACTTCTCTCTGTAGTCCACGTTTTGAGATTTACCACATTTAGAAAGGGTATACATTTTCTCTTTAGAATCCAGAGATTTATAAAATTGAAGAATATTGCATTTGTTAGATTATAAAACTGACTGGCAAACAAAACCAATTGCGCTTACACAGTCTAAGAATTCAGAAAACGGAGGAAGGAACTGAGTTCCAAGAAGTATGCAGATTCTATCCCAAAGGAGTCCTGAAACAAACAGGATATTCCAGGGAAAGAGGCAGGAATGGGAAAGAAGAATCCGGAACATTGTACCCAGGGTGCCCTTAGCCTGTCTGCCAACTTCATTCTTTCCTTACCAGTGGTTTTCAGTTTCTTCCAAACTTTCTTTTCCTCTTTTATGGTAGAAGACTTAATGATACAGGATTTTCCTGAAAAAATGACTCATTTTTTAGCCAGATTTATTAGAAAGTAACAATGGCTTAAAGTTAGAAATATCTGTACGTAGCAGATCAAGTTCACAGGACCTGAATTTTGTTCCCAATAGCATCATATTCAAATAAAGGTAAAACTGTTATTATATGCCAAGCATTTGATTGGAATTATATTGCCTTTTAAAGATGTAATGCTAGGTGAATGAAAAAGAAAAAGGAAAAGACCAACTTTAATGACCTTCATTTTACATCCTAAAAATGAATGATAATAACCAGAAAATAGAGAAGTTCCAGTGAGTTAGGGTTCATAAATATTAAATGTAATGGAGGAAAATCACAGATTTTTAAGAAATTAACTTGAACAAATGGTGATTTTAGTTACGATGTTGTCATTTTGAGGAATGGTCATTAGCACTGTGGATTGCAATGGGCATGAGCTTACTGTATAGAAAGAATGCCTTCTGATTAACTCGGAATTTTTTCCTGATGCTTCAGCCAGTTTACAACTGTACTGTATATCTCTTCATTTTGCACTTGTGATTGGCTCCAAGAGCTCTTTGTTTAGAGATGCGTGTGCTCTATTTTCATGATTAAGCTTTTTATGATTAGTCTCCATTTTCTGTTTTGTCTTAACTTTTACTCGGAATAATATGCAGTGCCTTGGAAAACTGATTGGCTGGCGGATGTAATTGAGTTCAGATGCGATTTCCTTTCTCTCCCCACTGTTTCTGGTCCCTTCTCTGTTCTGAGTTGTTTCTGACTGCCTGGAGAACAGCTTTCAGAGCTGCTGTTTAGCATTTTCTCACAGTAAACTGGTTTCTTGCACAACCTGACTTTAATTGACTTCAAGACAGTTGTTGGGAGCACAGAGAGGGCCCCCACAGTCTCACACTGAACCCATTTCCTTTAACATACATTTATATATGCCCAACAGTCACTCTTGAAGGCAGTAGTTAAAGATGTAGGGTTTATTGATATTTTATGGAAAGAAATATCACATAACAAAACTCCAGAACAATTTGGTAATGATTTGTTGGGTTCCCCAAGTTTCCTCTTTCTTTGTAGATGTCTTAGCCATATAAACTGTTAAATCCTTTTGGGTTCTCCCTCTGAATCTTTCTCCAGCATCACCAGCATCTCCTAGCCTCTTCCCTACTTTCCTCCTCAGATCTGCCCTTCCTCATCTCTTTTTTTGTGAGTCTACTTTGCTCTGGACATGCCCAGTTTTCATTCCTACCTCCTCATCTTGCTCAGCAAAGAACCTACCTTCTCCAGGAGTGCACTGTTCTCTGCTGGGGAAGTGAAGGGATTTTAAATCACTTCACTTCACTTCAGTCTTGTCTGACTCTGCGACCTCATGAATCGCAGCACACCAGGCCTCCCTGTCCATCACCAACTCCCGGAGTTGACTCAGACACATCCATCCAGTCAGTGATGCCATCCAGCCATCTCATCCTCTGTCGTCCCCTTCTCCTCCTGCCCCCAATCCCTCCCAGCATCAGAATCTTTTCCAATGAGTCAACTCTTTGTGTGAGGTGGCCAAAGTACTGGAGTTACAGCTTTAGCATCATTTCTTCCAAAGAAATCCCAGGGCTGATCTCCTTCAGAATGGACTGGTTGGATCTCCTTGCAGTCCAAGGGACTCTCAAGAGTCTTCTCCAACACCACAGTTCAAAAGCATCAATTCTTCGGCACTCAGTCTTCACAGTCCAACTCTCACATCTATACATGACCACAGGAAAAACCATAGCCTTGACTAGAAGGACCCTAGTCGGCAAAGTAATGTCTCTGCTTTTCAATATGCTATCTAGGTTGGTCATAACTTTTCTTCCAAGGATAAGCGTCTTTTAATTTAATGGCTGCAGTCACCATCTGCAGTGATTTTGGAGCCCAAAAAAATAGTCTGACACTGTTTCCACTGTTTCCCTATCTATTTCCGATGAAGTGATGGGACC
>SJYX01016588.1:539074-563000 GCA_006410675.1 Oreotragus oreotragus | reverse complement strand
CTTTTTCACTCTCCTCTTTCACTTTCATCAAGAGGTTTTGAGTCCCTCTTCACTTTCTGCCATAAGGGTGGTGTTATCTGCATATCTGACATGATTGATATTTCTCCCGGCAATCTTGATTCCAGCTTGTGTTTCTTCCAGCCCAGCGTTTCTCATGATGTACTCTGCATATAAGTTAAATAAGCAGGGTGACAATATACAGCCTTGACGTACTCCTTTTTCTATTTGGAACCAGTCTGTTGTTCCATGTCCAGTTCTAACTGTTGCTTCCTGACTTTCATATAGAAATTTTGGGGGTACACAATTCAGTGCACAGCAGGGAAGGAGTAATTCAAAGAAAAGACATGCTTGCTTTCCTGGGGGGCCTGCTTGCTTAGTCTAAGGACTAAGTCCTGTTCAACTCTTTGCCATCCTTTGGACGATAGCCTGCCAGTTTCCTCTATCCATAAATTTTTTAAGCCAAGAATACTGGAGTGGGTTGCATTTTCTTCTCCAGGGGATCCTCCTGATCCAGGGATTGAACCCACATCTCCCGTGTCTTCTGCACTGCAGGTGGATTCTTTTCCCACTGAGCCATCAGGGAAGACTTTTTTTGGTGGAAGAGGTGTATTTGCTTCAGTTTCGTTTCTCACTACACTATACCTTGGGAACATCCTGAGATATCTTCCAAGAATTTGGACTTCCCTCTCAAAGCTCATCCTGGGCTTTCCTCATTTGGGGATGACTAATGAGGTTAATGATGATAGAAGGAGTCTGTACTCCAACTAGCTGCCAAGTACAAAATTGAGAACAGTGAGTATACAACCACCACAGGGAATCTATGCCTCCAGGTTTCCTGTTAGGTAAAGCTGTGTAAAATTGTTACCGACTTCCCTAAAGGACACACTGGCCCACCCACAGGTGTGTGCTAAGTAGAGGTGCTGCACTGACCAACACAAACAGTTAATTCTGTGGTTTGTATTTGTCACGTCCTTCTCCACAGTGTGGTTCGCACGTGTTCCCAAACTTTTCTCTTTCTCTACCAAGGACCCTTTTGATTATTTTCTCTCATAGCATGCATGTTTTAGAAGAGTTTGGTTCTCTCTCCTAAATCTAAGTAGAGGTGCTGCACTGACCAACACAAACAGTTAATTCTGTGGTTTGTATTTGTCACGTCCTTCTCCACAGTGTGGTTCGCACGTGTTCCCAAACTTTTCTCTTTCTCTACCAAGGACCCTTTTGATTATTTTCTCTCATAGCATGCATGTTTTAGAAGAGTTTGGTTCTCTCTCCTAAAACCAGTATCATACCTAAAACCAGGAACCATGCCAAGAAGTTAAAATTAACTCATTTAACATTGACATACATCCTATGATGAGACACAAAGAATGTTTAGGGAACTTACTCAAAGTATCACCACTGGTAAATCACAAAGCTCAGACATGAACCCAGGAAATCTGACCCCAGAACCCACTGGCTTAACTTCACTAATTCTAATTTTTTCATATTATAGCTCCCCATGGACTATACAGTCCATGAATTCTCCAGACCAGAATAATGGAGTGGGTAGCCTTTCCCTTCTCCAGAGGACCTTCCCAACCCAGGGATGGAGCCCAGGTCTCCTGAATTGCAGGCAGATTCTTTACCAGCTGAGCCACAAGGGAAGCCCAAGAATACTGGAGTAGGTAGCCTATTCCTTCTCCAGGGAATCTTGAAACTGGAGTCTTCTGCATTGCAGGCAAATTCTTTACCAAATGAGCTATGAGGGAAGCTCAAAATGATAGCTACTGTAATAGTATTTGTTAATTAGTCTTTTCAACAGCAAATTTCAAACATTTGTAGGTCCTGCCAGCAATATTTTCTTGAGGAAAGAGATGCAGAGGGTTTAAGAATTTTGGCCAAGACCATAACATGTACGAGACAAAGGCATGATTCGACCCCACACATCTTTCTGACGTCTTCTATGCCAAACTGCCTACCCAGAACCAGCTATATTATTTGTGAGACCTACTGAAAAATTAAAATGTGGGCCCCCTGGTTAAAAAAAATGATTATGAACTTCAAGGCATCCGATAGTGAGCATGAAATCAACAGCTAGAAAACTCTGAATCTGGGACCGGTCACAGGCCCATGAAGCTGGCCCTGCACCTACATCCATGCCCAATGTAATGAGGGTGCTGCAGGAAACAAGCAAACAAAATGCATCAAACTTCTTTGTTATGATATCTTTGGCTACATTTTCTACACTCTATTTTATGGCCACACTCAAAATTATTTGAACAAACTTGCTAGAAGAACATGGAAGAACACAAAATCATCCAAAGAGGCAAAGAAGGAAAACAGCACCAGAGATTGGCAAGTGCCTCGGGCTCAAAGCTCAGAACCACAGATCAGTTGAATAATAGAACTTAAAGAAGAGAGGTCAGAGGTCAGTCTCCTTCGTGTGGAGACAACAGAGACCACAAAGCGAGCTGATGATCTTTCATGAAATAGTTCATCTCCGGGTCTCAATTTTTTTTAATTTTAGAATGATGTAAAACTAGGTTATTTTGACCTAAATCAAATCCCCTATGATTATTCAGTGGAAGTGAGAAATAGATTTAAGGGCCTAGATCTGATAGACAGAGTTCCTGATGAACTATGGAATGAGGTTCGTGACATTGTACAGGAGACAGGGATCAAGACCATCCCCATGGAAAAGAAAGGCAAAAAAGCAAAATGGCTGTCTGGAGAAGCCTTACAAATAGCACTGAAAAGAAGAGAGGCGAAAAGCAAAGGAGAAAAGAAAAGATATAAGCATCTGAATGCAGAGTTCCAAAGAATAGCAAGAAGAGATAAGAAAGCCTTCTTCAGCAATCAATGCAAAGAGATAGAGGAAAACAACAGAATGGGAAAGACTAGAGATCTCTTCAAGAGAATTGGAGATACCAAGGGAACATTTCATGCAAAGATGGGCTNAACTGAGATGAGTGCAATTGTGTGGTAGTTTGAGCATTCTTTGGCATTGTCTTTCTTTGGGATTGGAATGAAAACGGACCTTTTCCAGTCCTGTGGCCACTGCTGAGTTTTCCAATTTTGTTGGCATATTGAGTGCAGCACTTTCACAGCATCATCTTTCAGGATTTGAAATAGCTCAACTGGAATTCCATCACCTCCACTAGCTTTGTTCGTAGTGATGCTTTCTAAGGCCCACTTGACTTCACATTCCAGGATGTCTGGCTCTAGGTGAGTGATCACACCATTGTGATTATCTTGGTCTTGAAGATCTTCAGTCTCAAACTTTGTCCTACTCAAAACTGAACTCATCATTATTCCTGATACCTTCAAAAATGTTTCTGCTTTTGTGGTCTATGTTTCTTCTTCTCCTGGCCCCTTTTATCATGGTATCTATGGCATCTTTTTATTTCTCTGCCTGCCTAATCTTACTATGAAAGTTTCCATGGGGGTAGACAATATGAGCTATTAGCTTTGGGATCCTCAAAACCTATCACAGTTCTTGATACAGTGCTTGAAGAGTGAATGTTCTAATCCATACTAGAGAGACCTGGCCATGTCCCAAATCCCATGACAGATTATTTAAGCAGATTATGTATCATGAGCAAACACCTGACTTAGAATTTTAGCTTTGGCCATTGAGTTACCTTACGTCTGTGTGTCACTTAATCTATTTAGATGACAGTTTTCTCTTCTGTAAAATGAGGTATTAAAATAAGTTGAAGTTTAGCGATCTTTTTATTATTATCACAGACTTATTTTTATCTCTCAGTGGACTTAGGTTTGAAAATATATTGAATACCAAGGTATATTTATTCAGTAGTAAATAAATTCTCACCATGCTAATCTGTCAGAATCATGTGTTAAAGTACATATTGTCAAAACCTGATTAGCAGTGACTGTAACTAATGTTACTATGACCTGATATAATTATTGCCACATCAAAAAAAAGAAAAAGAATCATCATCTTGAAGGAATAAGTAAGGTGTAAGGAAGGGCACTAGAGGAAGTTTTCAAATAAGATAATTTTGTATTAAAAAATGAAAGTTAATATATATCAGTGTATTGGTGATAATCCCAGGGATGGGGGAGCCTGGTGGGCTGCCCTCTATGGAGTTGCACAGAGTCAGACCCAACTGAAGTGACTTAGCAGGAGCAGCAGCAGCAGCAGATTATAATATTGAAAAAAACTCAAAAGAAATGATTTTGAAGCCCCCCTGGGAACTTGCAACACCTGATGGTTTGATCAGATTGAATGATCTGATGGTTTGATGTTGAATGGTCTTAAAGTTTATTCCTGTGCTAAACTTTATTCTGCCTTCTCTTTTCTCTTGGTGGGATATTGGTGGGACTTCTCCATGGTTTTGGGATCTTTGCAGTATTACACATAGTTGGTGCGGTGTTAAAATTCAGCCATCAAGGAAGTCCACAGACACATGGGGCTGTGCTGTGCTGAAGCAAGGCAGAGAACATACAGGCCAGCAACTGAGCTCCCACCAAATATTCTCTCAAGAGATACAGGCCTGGCGATGTCAGATCTTCTGATCTTACAGTGAGGTAGAAATCTGGATTTTATTTATGTTACAAAAGGACCGTGTTTTTAAATATCAAGGAACATTAGGAACTCAGCTTTTTAAAATCCTGTATGAACCATAAAAAATGTATATCTACAGGCCAAATGAGGTCCATGGACTGCTATTTTGCAGTCAGACATGGTGTTAGATGGTTGGGGCCCCATAGACCTAGCAGTTCTTTCAAGTTTTCTCTGGACCAGGTTTTCTTCTCCATCACTGGCCAGTCCATTTTGTGGTACTTTCATTTTGCTACAGTGAAATGAGGTAACATGCACAAGGGTTCTTTCTAACGTGCGAAGTAACTACTGAGGGGTATACTTATTTAAGTCTTTCATTGCGTGTAAGAAGGAAATAATGTTAGTTTTAAATTTGCAGTCAACCTGAGATTAAGAGGGGTGTGTGTGTGTGTGTGTGTGTGTGTGTGTGTGTGTGTGTGTGTGAATGCACTCACATACAAGTGAGAGAGAGAAGGGTGAGAAGAGAGAGAGGAAAGGAAAGAGAAAAATGATTTGATATACAAGTTATGCTATGTTGTCTCTGATATTCATGGCAAGTAAACATTCATTCATTGCAACAATATGATAGAAACTGATGGAGCTTAATGCCTGCTTAATCATTTAAAGCTGAAACTCCAATACTTTGGCCACATGGTGCGAAGAGTTGACTCATTGGAAAAGACCCTGATGCTGGGAGGGATTGGGGGCAGGAGTAGAAGGGGACGACAGAGGATGAGATGGCTGGATGACATCACCGACTCGATAGACATGAGTTTAAGTGGACTCCAGGAGTTGGTGATGGACAGGGAGGCCTGGGGTGCTGTGATTCATGGGGTCGCAAAGAGTCGGACACACCTGAGCAACTGAACTGAATCATTCTAAGATAATAGTAGATGGTTGAGTCTTTAGAAGCTTCGAGTAAAACACTCTGAGGTACTACATCCTGAGGAGAAAGGAGTTGAATAGTCTTATAAATCTGAACTGCTAACTTGGAAGTGAGAAGTGCTATCAAATGAATAAGAAGCCAGGCATGCACCAAAGAACACTAGAACCACACGGACATAATTAATATTTTCTTAAGGCATAGAGAATGTGCACATTACCTTCAGATTTAGATTGCCAAGTCCATTTATTTTGGTATAGTGGCATGAATTAGAAATCTTTTCAGCATTTTCATTTAAGAAAATGTAAAGTTAACAGGGATTTGGCTTAGCTTCACTTCGTGAGACTAGTGTTGTTTCAGCCGAGTTAATGAGGACTTCCATGTTTTCCCATGTCTGGGTTTGTCTGTGTTTCTGAGGTAGCTCTCTGCCCAAGAACATTGCTCCTGACGTCCAAACACATCAGATCATACTAACAGTTAGTGGAACGTGTTACCTCTTTCTTACATTTTAGAAGCTGTTTCATTTTTTCTTTTTTGTTATTTTTATATGAGTGGTTAGAATGAGAACAGAGGTGCTCCATGCAGGTTTTTCTCAGCCTTGGGTAGGAGGAAACAGTGAATATGGTAGTTCCTAACTTTCTGGGAAAGACAGCTAGAAGACTCAGGAAGCCACACTTGTTCCACAAAAGTCTCTTCCTAACTCCTCAGGTTTCTCCTTGCTCGGTTCTCAGTAGGCCTTCATCCTGTCTTAGCACCTTGGGCAAGTCTCCCTAAGTCCTTCAGGTTTCCTTTTCCTTATGTATCAGTTGAGAATAACCGTATTACCTACTTCATAGCACTGTTATGAGGAATAGATGAGGGCATGAGAGTGAAAGGCACAGCTTTCTTGGAGGATAGAAAGCACTCAATAAGTGTTAGTTATTTTGGGTATTATTGTTATTCCTCACCTTATATTGACTAAGTGGTTGAAGTTTCTAATTTAAGGCAGCTAATGATTTGTTTTTATAGCATTTCTTGCTTCTGATAATCCACTTGTTTTCCTCATATAATTCACGCAATTCTGTTGAAATCCCAGAATTTGAAATTCACTTTCTTTAGGGCTAATTCCAACTGCTAAAAGGAGAAAGAGGAAAAAAAAAAAAAATATATATATATATATATTTGGGGGGAATGATGCCTGATACTAATAAGGCTCAATAAATATATTCATCTCTTATTAAATTATATCAGCTGTTAGTGGCCACTGAATTAGTATAGTATTTAGTCACACACAACTTTTTGCCTTGTATTTTGCCTACCTGATATATTGTAAACTTCTGGGAGTAGGAAAGCATGCCTTAGTGTCTTAAACTCCATGCAGTGAATTACACAGAGCTAGAAATATAATGTCATGTCCAACTCTTTGTGACCCCATGGACTGTAGCCTACCAGGCTTCTCCATCTGTGGGATTTTCCAGGCAATAGTACTGGGGTGGACTGCCATTTCCTTCTCTAGGGAATCTTCCTGACCCAGGGATTGAAACTGGGTCTCCCGCATTTCAGGCAGATGCTTTACCAAGGAAGCCCCAGAAATATAATAGACTCAAATAAAATTAATGGCTAAATTTATCCCATTGCATGTGACAACTCAGTAAATTAGATATTATTGTTACTACTACTCCTGTTTTTACCCAGTGTCAAGCAGAGATGTAGAGATGTATCTTATCAGAGACCATGTAGTCTGCAGTGGTTGATACAGGACTGGTACTGAACAATTGAGATCAGAGTCCATTTCTAACCACCTGACTGCTTTATCCTGGGAGGTGAGATGAATGAATGCATGGATGAAAGAATGCAATTGTAGTCTGTATGGCATTCTAAATATTAGAGTGTTATTGAAAAGCAGAGACATTACTTTGCCGTCTAAGGTCCGTCTAGTCAAGGCTATGGTTTTTCCAGTGGTCATTATGGTTGTGAGAGTTGGACTGTGAAGAAAGCTGAGCACCGAAGAATTGATGCTTTTGGACTGTGGTGTTGGAGAAGACTCTTGAGAGTCCCTTGGACTGCAAGGAGATCCAACCAGTCCATTCTAAAGGAGATCAGCCCTGGGATTTCTTTGGAGGGAATGATGCTAAAGCTGAAACTCCAGTACTTTGGCCACCTCATGCGAAGAGTTGACTCATTGGAAAAGACTCTGATGCTGGAAGGGATTGGGGGCAGGAGGAAGAGGGGATGACAGAGGATGAGATGGCTGGATGGCATCACCGACTCGATGGATATGAGTTTGAGTGAACTCCGGGAGTTGGTGATGGACAGGGTGGCCTGGCCTTCTGCGATTCATGGGGTTGCAGAGTCGGACACGACTGAGCAACTGAACTGAACACCCTACCTAAAAAGAAAGCAAGCTTCCTTTTCCTAAACTAATACTCATTCTTGAATTGCCAAATCTCTTTGTACCTTCAATGCCTTAAAAAAAAAAAAAAAGACCTGCCTCACAAACCTTTTTCTATCATTTTGGAGCAGTATAGTTCACACCTCATTTCAATTTTATAACTGTTGAACAAATACCACACACAAAATTGTTTGCTCAATAATGTAGAAGAAAAGATGTAACTGTACAGGTCTTGTCTTCCCTTTGGAGATTACCATCTAATAAGCCCAGATAAGCAAATAATGACAAAACAAAGTAGTGTGATAAGTGATGGATACACAGATAACTATGACAACTTTGTGAAAGGAGAGTCCAAGAAGGCCTTTGAGCTGTCAGAGCCTTTAAGATTCAAACTTTGGTCTCTCTTTTGAAATAATTTCATCACCTGCTTTATTTCTTCTTCAAAAATAGTATCTTTTTCATAATTTTCCTTTTGTTGTACAGAGTAGTGTGAACATTTTTATAAGTGTTGATAAAATGAGATGGTTTGATCATCATCTGTTATTGAGATACCCATGTGGACTCAGAGAATAATCTTTGATAATGCATTTGGATCTAAAAGATGCAGTAACTGATACTAAAATGTTTCCTTAAAATTAATGTATTTATCATTTATAATTCTTTGTTGAAACATACTTGGCTAAGGAATGTGCTTTCCTCTTTCTTTCACCAGTGTGATAGCATGAATGAATGAATGAAGTCTCTCAGTCGTGTCTGACTCTTTGCAACCCCATGGACTATAGCCTGACAGGCTCCTACGCCCATGGGATTTTCCAGGCAAGAATACTGGAGTGGGTTGCCATTTGCTTCTCCAGGAGATCTTCCCAACCCAGGAATTAAACCCGGGTCTCCCACGTTGTAGGCAGACGCTTTACCATCTGAGCCACCAGGGAAGTCCTANTACGCCCATGGGATTTTCCAGGCAAGAATACTGGAGTGGGTTGCCATTTGCTTCTCCAGGAGATCTTCCCAACCCAGGAATTAAACCCGGGTCTCCCACGTTGTAGGCAGACGCTTTACCATCTGAGCCACCAGGGAAGTCCTAAGTGTGATAGCATAACAAGAACTGATTTTTGTTTCTTTGTTTTTGCATCCAAAGCTAAAGTAGCAAATTACCCCATATTCCAAAGACTATAATCCCAGGGGACAGTGTGGGCATCTCAGTATTTACTACCTTGCAAGAAAATGATTTTATTATTGGCAATCCTGTCCATAGACTACCTGGTTAGGATGATTAAAAGATGACAGTGTTTTTCTCAATGATACTAATGTTAGCTGACATTGATGATATACCATTATATTTTAACTATATATGTCAAATATAATATATTGATTGATTATATAAGTTATCATTTTATATCAGTTTTAGAGCTTTACATGCTTGATCTCATTTTCCCCTTAAAAAGTTAGAAAGAAACTTCTGTGGAAGTAAATTTTACAGATGACAAAATAAAGGTTATGGAAGCAATGTCTTCAAACCCCAAATTCTTAACTTCTAAATGTATAGCACTTTCCCACCAGAGGTCTTTGTAATAGTTTAAGACATTTATGTCTCATTGGTACCCCCAACTTCTCTTGATTTAAACAGAGTAGAGAAGATATCTTTTAGTTCAGGGGCTTGTAACCAGGAAGAACATATTAGAAATTATTCAAGTGGGGTAGATGAGCAAGAAAAGATACGGTTCAAGTAAAAGGTTTTTCTTGAAAAGCTTCTCCAGATAGCAAACCTGCGGCAGCAGCTGCAGGTGGAAAGGATTCTTCTCTCACCAAGAGCAGCAACAGCAGCAGCAGCCGCCCTGTCATTCTCTGGGTCCCTGTTCATTAGTAGTCAAGGTTTTCATTGTGCTCAGCAAAACAGTCACAGAAAATAAATGTGCTGCACAGATGGGCCCATAGAAAATCTACTTGATGTATTCTTGAAAATTCACAGCTAAATGACTTTGAAGAGATGGGGGTTATTGTGTCCATGATTAAAATGAGGTGTGGCATGAATCTTTCAGATACAACTCTCCCTGTAGAGCTTTTTAAGACAGATCAGGTGTGAAGTGGTCACTGGCCTCTGGCTCCAGGACATACCATGGGTTATGGAACCATTCCCCTGATGAAGTACATTTCAAGTATATCTGCTTTGTATGGCTTTAAACTTGAAGACCTGAATAAAATAAATTGGCTTCATTTTATATAAGCAGAAGCCTTTCATTTGAGAATTTTTCAGCTTAGATTTTCAAAAGGTAGCAGTGTTAGATCAGTATTTCTTTGGACCACCTATACCACTCACACAGAATTTTCTGATTGTTAATCTGGTTGCTTGTCAAAATTGCACTCTATTCTGTATGTACATGGGAGTAAAAACCAGAAGTCTTCATTTTCAGTAGTGCCCAGGGTTATTGTGCTGACTAGTATGTCACTTTTTATGTGAACTTAAAATAGTACAATTTAAATATAATGAAATACATATTATATGCAATATTTGAGATAATGTGATACCCTTGTGTTACAGAAAATTATAGCTGGGCTTTCCAATTTTAAAGAAGACTGAGCAGATAAATTACATGCTTTACCATCAGTGATGCTAGTTTAGTTGGTAATTTCAAATGCCTTTTTTTGTATAAGTGAACCACATTGTCTTTTTACTTACAAATAATGTTGATCATTATTGCTATGTCGTTATGTTCATGGTTGCTATGTATTTTGCATGTTACAACTATGCCATTTGCTATTTATCAAATGGTAATGCTGTCTCTCATCTTGGAAATTTCTTAAGATCTTTAAACATTGGAAAGGAAGTTATATATGATGATTATTTTGTAAAGAATATCTAACCACCAGTGAACCCTGGTTTCTTTGTTTGGGCAGTGGCCTCTATGAAATATTAGCAAAATTATTGAGAAAATTAAATTTGAAAATAAACCACAAATACTACTAATGATTGAAGAATCTATATTCCTTTTGGAAAACTTACCTTGAATAGTGTGAGTTTTGACTTATGTGGGTCTTCAAGAGTTGCAAATTGGATAAAAATGATCCACTGATAGGTTAGAATTTGAGAACCACTGCAAAGCTGGTGACTAATTTTTTTGATGAGTTCACCAAAGCTTACCATTCTAGCAAATAAACATCAGAATGAAGGGATGCAAGATCAGTGTTTGGGGAAGCCATTCACACTGTAGTCTAGGTGGATGGTGTGTCTTTGTTGGGCAAAGCTGTGGCCTGAAATACTTCTGTGTTCATAAATGTTTAACAGCTTATTCTGGGATTGAGAGAGTCCCAGTCTGTAGTATTTGCCATTTCTTATGATGCTAGTACTCCCACCATGACCAACTTAAAGCTACCAACCTAAACATCAATCAGATATTCCAATTCCAGAAAATTTAACAGTCATCATTTCTGAGTTAATGCCAGTTGGCTGCAATATACTCTTCCCTGAAGGGACCTATAGGTGTGAGAAAACAAGGTTAATGCTTTTGTGAGCTAATGAAGACTATAATTCAGAGCCTGACTTCATTTCTTATATTTGAGAGGCACAAAATACAAGGCCCACCTCTTTCATAATGGGCCTGCTTTTTTCCTTGACTATAAATCAGTATGAATATCACCATATACTATTTGGATATGTAACGAGAACAAGTGTTCTCCAGCTATCTTTATTTCTCTAGAGCAGAAGAAAGTTGCATGTGGGCTTCCAATTAAGTCGACCTAACATTTTGATTTGATTAGCAATAATGGACCTTGGAGTTGGCTTGGAGATTGGCATTGACTTCCCTGGTAGTTCAGATGGTAAAGCGTCTGTCTACAGTGTGGGAGACCTGGGTTCGATCACTGGGTCAGGAAGATCCCCTGGAGAAGGAAATGGCAATCCACTCCAGTACTATTGCCTGAAAAATCCCACGGACAGAGGAGACTGGTAGGCTACAGTCCATGGGGTTGCAAAGTCGGACACGACTGAGCGACTTCACTTTCACTTTCATGGTATCACATGAGCAGTGAAGGAACTGAGGGGCCTATTGATTGAATACGATGAATTCACTGAAGTTGACTTAGTAGCAGACAGATTTACCTTATCACGTAGACATAGATCTTAGCTAGGGGATTTTCTCTATTTTACCTTGTGCTATAACTTTAGCAGTGCATTTTCTTTTTCTTTGTTTCTTTGTAAGTCCCCTCCCTTGCCAATCTCCTGGTCTGGAATATATTTGTGCTTTTTTTTTTTTTTTTAAGATTATTTATACAGTTCTCTCTAGAAATGCTTCATCTTCTAGAATATGATGGAGCAGAGAGGAGCATTGCCTTTCTTAGAAATCCCTTTCCTTCATTGCATCTTCACATCCATTTTGTACTGTCCTTCAAGATGTAGTTCAAGTAGTACCTCCTCCTTCCAGATCAGTCTAGCTAAACACCGTCTCACCCTGCTGTGGACTTAGTTAGCAGTGGCCCACAATGCTCACTACATGGAAATCACTGAAGATGCTTTTGAAAAACAATGTTTAGGAGCCACCAGGGATCAGAATTAATTGATCTAGGGTAGGATGCAGATATTGGCATATTTTCCAAAAGTACTTTTGATGACCCTAATATGCAGCCAGAGTCGAGAACTACTATTCTATAGTATAATAGTTATTTCCACAACTCAAAAGCAGTTCAGACTCCATAAAGTACATAGAAGTAAGGCTGGCTCTTTGGGTTGAAAAGAGCTTGTATGTTCAACTAAAGGTGGCATACAGCTCCCAGGGAGTAACCATACTGAGTCTGCATCCTACTGAACGGGAAATCATCGCAATAAGAACTTGAGAAAACTCAGAAGTCATTTCCTAGAATCTTGAGTAATCTTGAAACTGAAATCCATTAAAGGGAAAATGTTGTCCAATGACTTACATTGAAAAGAAAATACTTGAAGCCTCAAGAGGTTTACCCAGTATCCCAAGTGACTTTCCCAAGATCATGTAATCTATGGTCAAAGGGCCAAAAAATGAGATCATAGTTTTAGAATGTATGCACCGACTGGGCCAAACCATTTTAGATGTATAGTTGACCCTGGGAAAGCATGGCAGGTTAGAGGTACTAATCTTCTGCATAGTTGAAAATCCAGGAATAATTTGTATTGGCCCTCCATAGGTGCCATTCCTCTGTATCTATGGATTCAACCCAACCACAGATTGTCTAGACCTTCAGTATTTACTACTGAAAAAAATCCATGTACAAGTGGACTTGCACAGTTCAAGTCCATGTTGTTCACAGGTCTACTGTATTAACTATTTTAAAATATATTTTTTCCTTTGTATTACCTAGTAGTTATCCATGGTATTGATATACCATAGTTGGCTTATCTTTAATTTTTGTAACAAGTTTACTGATAAAAAAACATATATCATAAGAGCTCACTGATATAAAGTATGTAGTTCAGTGATACCTACAGAATATATCTTTACAGTGGTACAACTAATTTTGCATGCATCCTTGCTAAGTCACTTCAGAAGTGTCTACTCTTTGAGACCCCATGGACTATAGCCTGCTAGGCTCCTCTGTCCATGGGATTCTCCAGGCAAGAATACTGGAGTGGGTTGCCATAACCTCCTCCAGGGATCTTCTTGACCCAGGGATCAAACCTGCACGTGTTATGTCTCCTGTATCGGCAGGTGGGTTCCTACCCACTAGCANTGGACTATAGCCTGCTAGGCTCCTCTGTCCATGGGATTCTCCAGGCAAGAATACTGGAGTGGGTTGCCATAACCTCCTCCAGGGATCTTCTTGACCCAGGGATCAAACCTGCACGTGTTATGTCTCCTGTATCGGCAGGTGGGTTCCTACCCACTAGCACCACCAGAGAGGCCGCCATCACCAATTTTAGCACACATTACCTAAGAGGGAAAACATGCGCCATGAAGCCTCACAGCAGTCATACAAGATTGTTTTACTTTACTTAATGATAGGACTAAGAGAGAGATTAAGCAGCTTGCTCATTGTCACACTTGTAGCTATGGGTAGAGCCAGAATGAAATAAAATCTCAGGTGAGCAGAGTCCAAGGTCCACTAAGAGCTGGAGCCAGTCCAGTGTTCTGGTCACTCCATCTGTAGAGGGCGATCAGTTTAAATAAAAAGTAAATGGAGAGGTTTTTTTCCATTGCAAATAATCTGTGGGAAAAGGATTGTGTATGTGTGTGTGTGCACGCACGTGCATGTACATGCATGTACTCAGTCATGTCTGACTCTAACCCAATGGACTGTAGCCTACCAGGCTCTTCTGTCTGTGGAATTATTCAGGCAAGACTACTGGAGTGAGTTGCCATTTTCTTCCCAACCCAGGGATCGAACCTATGTCTCCTGCATTGCAGGCAGACTCTATACTACTGAGCCACCTGGGAAGCCCCAGGGAAAGGATCTTACTAGGAAGAAACAGGGACAGAAGCAAGTCTCAGAGTTTTCCGGTCCCCCCGGGAGTCATGCCCTACCCCATGGAATCATTTTGTTTAGGCTGCTCTGTGCCCTCCTGCAAGCCTTGGACCTATATTCTGCTTTGTCCATCAGCTATTTATTTTTCCCTTCCCCTTGAGGATGAGGAGCATGAGTTGTTGCATTTGTCTCTTTCATCATACCTAATGCTATCCTTAGCACATGTAGTAGTTCTTCATAGATACTTGGGGCAAATGACTGAATGATTCCTGGTAATGCTCCAATATGGCATCCAGACAGCAGGTATTCTAGATTATTTTCCCATCATTAAAAGATTATTGGTGGAAGATTCCTAAAATTATATATTATAATGTCAGGCATAACAGAAAAATAGAATTTGTTTTATCTCTGGTAAATTGTTGGTATTACCTAATATGGTCATTCAAAAAATCTATAGCATATATGCTTAGATTTATCCTATTTTAAGTTCTTTTTGAAAAAGACTGACCTTCAAGTAGTAAAAGCTTTGTCATGCCTTCTTAATGACTTTCTAAGAAAGAATTGCGAGTTCCTAATGTATTTTACTCATAATTATACCTTAGGATGGTGTTTAGAAAAGTAGATGGCCTGAGTCACGGATTCGAATGGAATCCTTTGGAGTTTTAATTACACAGCACTGCCATCTAGCATCAACCACTCAGTTGTTTTTTTTTTTCTTTTTTTCAATTAAAAAAATTGAGATTTTCCTGTATTTTAAATATGATTAAGGGGATTGGTCTGCACTCTTTGAAGAACCATGGACAGAGATCCTTTCAGGAAGTATTGCAGCAGTTTCCGATCCACATTGTTTGCTGTTTGCTTGAAAACCCTTGTGATTGGGAGTGAATTGGTGTCACTGAAGAAAGGGGTTGTGAAATCTGCTGAAGAGTTTCAAATGTCAGAGCCGCATATTCATGAGTTGCAGGCACCTGTGGCCATGCTGTCTTCCTGCAGCATCTAGTGCTGCAGTCTTCAGAAGGGCACTGGAGGTGGTTTCCAAATGGCATTGGTGTTATTTGCATATAAATAAATATATAAAGGAAGTAGAGCAAATGCATTGTTTCAGGTGAGAAAAAAACTCTGTCCTCTTTCAAGAGAATGCCGGCTTGAGCTGACACTGCCTGGGGAGTGGATAATTCCCGTTACAAAATCTGGATCCCTTTGGCTGACAGTGTTGGTAAAGCAGATTTCCTCTCACAGCCTGACAAGTCAGGAGAAGCTCGCTCCAAAAAAAGGGGGACGTCAGTCCTTTTTGCCGTTTCTATTGGGTGTCCTGTAATGTAATGGACAATGTGATTGCAGGATTCAGTTCTCAATCTTCTCAGGCCCCCAAAATGTGCTTAAAAAAAAAATACATCAAAACAAATCAATAGCATTTAAGAGGGGGGAAACATCACACTTTAGATTGATGCTTTACATAATGAGCCCTTTATGAGATGTAATGCCAACTGTTAATCAATAGACATGCCAGAACTGCCTCTAATACAACCTTGTAGAGTTTTTTTTTTAATTAATCCTTATTAAAAATATTGACTTGTTGTGACTTGCTGGGGCCGCTCCTGGCTCTGTTTTTTATCCTAATTAGGAGGTTGTGCTTCAGTGCTTAGGCTGCAGATAATAATGTAATGATTATTGTCTTAAAACCTGAAAATCAATATAAGATACTGGTAAATTGTGCCAAGTGTCACAATTATGAAAATTACTTGAGATTTTAAAAGGTTTCAGTGACCAAGATTTTTTTTTTGTCTTATGCCCCTCCCCCTGCCCACCCAGTGATTTGCTTATTTCTACAGTTTTCTCAGGGTTGGATAGGTTCAAAAGTTTCATTTCTCAAAGAACTTTTTGAATCATTGTATTTTAACATGCCACCTTCCATGAGAGTCACCATCCTCCTTAATGTAGTTGTTTCAAAGGACCCCCTCTTCCCAACCCCTCCCACCTCAAAAAGCAATTAAGCCTTAAACTTTATGAAAATTCTGGTATGAAAGGAAAAATAGAGTGTCCAAAGACTTTAGCAAGGTATGCAAATAATTGAAAGACATGTAATAAAGAAAGAAAAATAAATGGATAAAATTGATAGAACAAACTGTTGCTTTTCCAAGAAACTCAGAATATTAGAGTTGGGAAGGATGTAATAACACTAAGAAAAAGAGCACTTGAGATAGATAGCACTTCCTTACACAAACTGGATGTTTTGGTTTTTGTTTTGTTTTTCCTGTACATGAACTCAATTAATACTCACTCTAGTCCCAGAAGTATTGCATGACTAATATCCCTATTTTACAGAAGAGGCACTTGAGGCAAGGAGAGTGTCTTCAAAGTTATCATAGTAAGTGCCAGGGCAAGGATGATGAAGCCAAGCTTCTGGCTTTCTTATCTGTCTGTGCTGTTAACCTCTGCGATAATTGAGACCATCTGTCAAGCCCAGCCTCCTCCTCTTGCCTTGAGGAAGTTGGGTGGAGCTCAGTGCATGTAAATGACTAATCTCAGGAGGTTAGCCAATGCTAAATGGTTGGATATCCCCCGTTAAGTTAACATAGCTTACAAATCTTGATCCCTTCCAACCTCCAGGTTGAAGTCTGTGTCCTTGAGGTGTTCAGACCATGGGTGGCAGGCAGGACTGTGCAAAGCCCGTGAATCTCGAAGCCTCATGGGTCACCCTGATATCTGTGTCCCACGTCTCGTCATGGCCAGCTCTTGACAGTGCCATTGTCCCTATGAAATAGAGGAGGGGTGGTGATGGGAGGGAGCCCCACTGTTGAGCTCTATGTTTGTGAATAAGGAAAATGTTTTCCTTCTATAGCCTCTTTAGGGACAATTAAGCATTAGCTTTTGTCGGATGCTAAATTATGAGTGAATTTAGTTTAAAGTATGTGAACCATGCACCCTTTGAAATTTGCCTGAAAAGGCTCATTATAAAACTAATGCTATGAAAAAGCACTCCCTTTCAGATTAGGGAAAGCACCTGAATAGTTTTCATAAGTGGCTGCGCATCATTTGAAAGCATTCTAGTGTTGCCTGAACCGCTTTCAACACACCTTTCAACTAGAAAATTTCACATTCAGCATATCTGTAGTTCTACACGACTTTCAATAATATTTAAATTGGTTAACTGTATTTCTTTTTTATCTCTTTTAATGCTTTTATTGATTTGAGGTAGATAAACTTGATTGTGCATGAAATCTTATTTTTCCGCACAAAGGAGATAGGCTTTGAGTATATACTAGGAGAACCGTACCTCTAAAGTAGGCCAGACCTCTGAAATACAAAGGTCTGGGTCAGATAGATGTTTGTTAAGGCCTTTGAACTATGCTGGTACTGATTCTGACGTTTGTTTCCCCTACAGTCAGTGCCGGCAAAAGATGCCCTGGAGGATATCTCTTTTTTAAAGCTCATTGAGAAAAGACTCATGAGTTTCGGTGTGAAAAAAATAAATGCTTCTCTTAAAAACCCAGTGTGTTTTGGTTTTTTTTAGGGTAGCTTAGAGACCACACGATTCTAAGAACTAATAGTGTAAGATTCTTTTAGTCCCAAGGAACCTAAAAAGCAAACGTGTGAACATTTCAGCTACTGTGTGCAAAAATACAGGTGGCAATATAAAGTAAAAAAAAAAAAAAAGACTTTATATTGTATAGCCCAAACCAAGGGCACAGTTTATTTCACTGTTCACATGTAGAAATCTAATTAGATTAGTGCATTGCAAATAAAAATAAGACTCAGTGTGTTAACACACAGAACCCTGAGCTGCATCAAAGAATCAATTTTTTGGAGGTTTCTGCCTCATATGGACAGCACACGGTCCATATTTGGATCATAAGGATCCTAGAGAACTGAGTTCAAATCTCAACTCTGCCACAGTCTAGCCTCCTTATGTTGCCAAATTACACCACCTCTTGGAGCATCACTTTTTTCATCCAAAAAAAGAGGGATGATAGTATTAATCTCATATGAGCAAATAATAGGAAACTCAGCCACTGGTCTTGCTTGTATGCCCCCTGCCTGTGACATACTTGACAACGGTTTGGGGATGCAACACAGTCTAGATGGGCATGATTCCTGCCTCCTGGGGGCTTGCTGTCTATCTGTGGGAGTGAATTTAGGAAGACAAATGTGAAGGCTGTAGCTTATAAGTGCTGCAGTAAGTTGTAAGTGCATAATTAGACCCACAAATAAAATAAACTTGCCAGATACAATAAATAAAGAAAAGTAATGAAAAGAATGGTTTGGAGTTAGGATGCCAAAGTGATAGATTTTTGGACTTTATGCCTAGAACTGAGCTAGTAAGGTGAAGACCACAAAATAGAACCACGCTTCATGTGCAGAGGTGAAGGGACAAGGCACGGTCAGGGCCCCATGAGTGTGGGTGAACCTGTCAATGGCTGCTTTCCATTGAGTCACAAGAGATCAAGATTTCCTCTTCAAGCTCTGGGCTGGTGTTCTTCTCAAGGAATCCCTGGAGAAATGAACACCTGCCAGCAGCAGGCACCTTACACATTACAAAAAAATGTTTAGTGACATGTTTCCATTTAATCTTAGCACCAGGGCTAAACAGCATTGTAAAATAGAGTAAAACAAATTTTGCCTGTAAGGAATGGATTTGTTCAAGACTGTGGCACAAGTGAGTGGTGGGAGGCAAAAACTGATTCTTCAGAAAATTTTAGCTCTACATCTTGTCTCTTCTCTGCATCCCAATTCTGTGCTTTTGGTTTCATTGCTTAGATTAAATGTCCTCATTTAAAAAAAGACATCTACAGCATGACTGGATATTGTAGGGAAGGTGAAGGTGCTCGTGCCCTAGTGACTTATATTTGGAAAAGCAATAAGGACAGGAATCAAATATTTATTGAAATATAGTTAAGGAAATATTTGATGCATAGCTGAACTCTAGGAAGTTTTCAGTTAAACAGTAAAGTAAGAAATTCTTATTCCAATGTTAAAGCTGACTAAGGATTATTTTCCTAGAACAAATTTGCTCCAGTCTAAAGGAACCTTCCTTCACCAGTTAACTCTAGATATGGCCTTTTAGCATCTCAACCATATGTGTTAATTTCGGATACTTATTTTTAGTGAAAAGACCAGAACTAGTCCCTCTACTCAGATGATGGTCAAGCCAATGAGTCTGCCCTTGTTTAGAAATAGAGACTATTGACACAGAAGGCTTTCATATTTGAAGACAGTCTTAAAACACTTATGAATCATTATCAAAAACACAGTCACAAAAAATAATATTTATGGAAGACTATCTGAAGGGCATTCATTCTCTAAAATTTGCTTTCTGAATAATTGCATAATTTAGGCTCCTTATGGGAGATTCCCTGGTGGCTTAGATGGTAAAGCGAGTGCCTGCANGACAGTCTTAAAACACTTATGAATCATTATCAAAAACACAGTCACAAAAAATAATATTTATGGAAGACTATCTGAAGGGCATTCATTCTCTAAAATTTGCTTTCTGAATAATTGCATAATTTAGGCTCCTTATGGGAGATTCCCTGGTGGCTCAGATGGTAAAGCGAGTGCCTGCAATGCGGGAGACCCGGGTTCAATCCCTAGGTCAGGAAGATCCCCTGGAGAAGGAAATGGCAACCCACTCCAGTACTCATGCCCGGAAAATTCCATGGATGCAGAAGCCTGGTGGGCTACAGTCCATGGGGTCGCAAAGAGTCGGACACAGCTGAGTGAACTGCAAAACTGTGTTCTATCATCATTGCCAGCAGACGATACTGATAGAAACTTTGAGAAATAGTGGGAGGAAATACATTATTGTTGGTAACAATGACTCAGGTGGAGCTGTTGTCTATCACAACCAAAAGTTTTCCTCTGAAGGATCCCTAAGTGTCTGGAAAAATGAACTGCTTTAATTTTATGGAAACCATATAGCACCTTTGTTTCCCTCTTTGCTTTGGCTGCTAGGAAATGTAGATTTAAATAAATCTGTGCACTACTTCAAGCTTTAGAAAAGGCACTAAGCATCCCAGTTTGCAAACATCACCAACATGATTTTCTATTGTCGTTTTTTTCCCCGCCCTTACATTTCTTCAGTTCCAATTCCCTCAATATTTATTTTATTCTAAAAGCATTTTGAAAGTCACTTCAGATCTTTTATAAAACAATGTGGGAAGTGAAGAAATATATGATACAAAAACACATCTAAATGAAAATCATTTGATCTCTCTTTGTGCATACCATTATTTCATGAAGGCTTTAAATAGTATGTAAAGTCTATAGAAACTTTAGAAGAGGTAAAAATAAGGCTGGATATTGACATGAGTATAATCTTTGAAGGATTTTCAGTGGTGGTTGCACATTAGAATCATAATTAGAAATATTTTAAAAACATTGATTATTGAATCCTCTCTCTAAATATTTTTATATTTTAGATGTTGATTGGGGCCCTGGCATCTGTATTTTATAAAACATTGTTGATTTTAAGCCAGAGGGAGAACCACTGACCAAAGGGTTTAATGAGTGAGAACCTGCTAGAAGAATAAAATGTGTATAAAAATGCAATGTGAATTAATTCAGTAGCTCAATACCAGCTTACTTGGACTGAAAGAAAATGGCTTAAAATTTGCCAAACATTGGATAAGTTCCTGTAATATACAAAGCTCTAGGATTGGTAGCAGAGAATTTTCCAGTTGCTTTAGTGTCCCAGTGCAATTGAATAATGCCTCTTCTTTATTGCATCATCACCACCATCATCCCAAAACAGATGTTACTCTAGCAAAGCACTTTACTCTGTGCTGGCAATATAAAGTACACTAAGATCTTGCCCTTATAGTCAAGGAACGTTGGTTACGTGGACAGACAGGACATGTGCATTAAAAAGATAGTTAACAATACTGGGCAGCTTATGCTAAGTGCCAAATCAGGGGCGGCAACAATAAATATGAGTTTAGGGAGGGAAAACATCATTGTGGGCTCTGACATTGGAAGTCTCATAGAAAAAGTGGAACATAAAAGCCTGACCTTGCTGTTTATGTAGGAAATAGATAAATAATCTTCTAAAAGTCAGTATAGCTGCAGCTGTCTGCTCATGCAGTTTTATTCAAACTTCATTTTAAAACAGAAAGCCACGTCTTTGTATGTGTAACTACAGGTTTTAGAAACATAATGTCCCCTCTTCTTTTTTGTTTTTCGCTTTCATTTATACCTCAATGTCTGAAACTATCAAACAGGAAAACAGCTGGAAATATATATTTTAGGGAAGGCATAAGTCTTGACCTATCTATAAATTATATCCATTTATGAGGAGGGTCAGCATATTCACTAGGATTTCAACCCTGCCTTGAGTTGACTGCTATTTATCAGACAGTTTATTGTGTTTCAGTCTAAAAGCAACTCTCTTTTATTACAATTAGGGAAAGTGAAATTGTGCTTAACAATTTTCCCCATTATAAAAATAAGAAAATGCTTGTTAATATATAATGTATTCACTTAATATGATTTTTAAAAAGCACTTGATTTCATTTTCTCCCTAAGTATGAAAAGTATTTAGAAGGAGTTGTTTTTAGAGTGGGAATCAGCAGAAAATATCCCAGCCAAGATTGAAAGCTACATCAACAGTGAGTCTGAGAAGGCAGTATCGTTTCAAAAAAAAAATGGTATTTTTTGACAGCCCAATATAGAGGACATTATTTATAGAGTGATCTGAAAATTAATAAACAATTAGAAAATGAAATAGTGCTTTAAAAGAAAAAAAAAGAACCCTTTTTTTTTTTTATGAGCATGGGTAAAAATCCATGAAAACACTCAAGAATGCCCAGATGCTTTTATCAAGCGAGTAAAGAGCACTTGAAAATGTCTCTGATAAAACTCGATACAGAGAAAATAGTATTGGTCTAACTTTAATAAGTGGAGAGTTAGAAATAACACAGAAGACTGGTTCCCTCGAGTCACCAGCTTCAGCACTGTCTTTGTGTATCCAGATGAAACATGAAGAATTTAGTCCATAACGAGTTCTCACACCCAGGATCAGGGCAAACAAATCCAATTTTTAAAATTCTTTTTCGAACAGAAGTTCCTTCCTTCTCTTCCGCTAGCTTTTGAATCATTATTCACTTTTACCCTTCTCTCTAACTCCCAAAGCTAAAGGACTTCATTACAGTTAACAGTGAAGAGCATGTCCTTGAGGTTCGGAAATTTTTGAAGGTTCAACAATTGAGGCTTTTTGTCATCATTGTTTAAAGGCCAGACTAAAACTTGTTTCTTCAGGATTCTGCTGTGCACAGACAAAATAGAACCATATACCATTTGGAAGCAAAAATCAACAATAACCCATTTCTTAGAAGCCAGTCTACTTGAAGAGACCCAACTGAAAAATGCCAGACTTGTATCAGACTCTGCCCATCACAATTGTGGACTCTTGTGAAAGAAGGTTATTCCATAAATTTAGCAGGAAAGATAGATTGGTTATATTTGGCACAAGTGGGTCCCTGATACATTTCAAAACAAATAGGTATTCGAAGCCTTGAGTGACAAAGTCTAAAAACTATACCCTGTGGCTTATCCTCCTTTGTGGACGAAGAAATTACATACAGGGAAGAGGGAATGAAAACAAAATTGTGATGAAAGTGACAATATGTCCCTTCCACTTTTTGTGTCCTTTTAAATATACTTTGCACTATTGCATTTCTACCTCTTAGAGCTTTCAGTCTGTCATCACATCTAAATGTACCCATTTTGACAACCCTAGTCATTTATCCTCGGCCATCTTTCTTCTGGGGAACCTGTCTCTGTGAGTTTACTAGGGCTGCCTTAACAAAGCAGTACATTCTCAGTGGCTTAAACAACAGCAGTTTATTTTTTCACAGTTCTGGAAGCTAGAAGTCCGTGATCAAGGTGTGAACAGGCTTGGTTTCTTCTGCAGCCTCTCTCCTTAGCTTAATGATGGCAGTATCTCCCTGTGGCTTTGCGTGGTGTTCCCTTTGTACATGTGTGTCTTTTTCTTTTTTCTTAAAGGATATCAATCATATTGGATTAGGGCCCACTCCAATTACTTCACTTAACCTTAATTACTTCTTTAAAGACTCTGTCTCCAGTTATATTCACATTCTAAAGTTCTGTCTAGAGCCAGACATCCTGGAATGTGAAATCAAGTGGGCCTCAGAAAGCATCACTATGAACAAAGCTAGTGGAGGTGATGGAATTCCAGTTGAGCTGTTTCAAATCCTGAAAGATGATGCTGTGAAAGTGCTGCACTGAATATGCCAGCAGTGACCACAGGACTGGAAAAGGTCAGTTTTCATTCCAATGCCAAAGAATGCTCAAACTACCACACAATTGCACTCATCTCACACACTAGCAAAGTGATGCTCAAAATTCTCCAAGCCAGGCTTCAGCAATACGTGAACCGTGAACTTCCTGATGTTTAAGCTGACTTTAGAAAAGACAGAGGAACCAGAGATCAAATTGCCAACATCCACTGGATCATGGAAAAAGCAAGAGAGTTCCAGAAAAACATCTATTTCTGCTTTATTGACTATGCCAAAGCCTTTGTGTGGATCACAGTAACCTGTGGAAAATTCTGAGAGAGATGGGAATACCAGACCACCTGAGCTGCCTCTTGAGAAACCTATATGCAGGTCGGGAAGCAACAGTCAGAACTGGACATGGAACAACAGACTGGTTCCAAATAGGAAAAGGAGTACGTCAAGGATGTATA
>SJYX01016588.1:522680-536440 GCA_006410675.1 Oreotragus oreotragus | reverse complement strand
TTACAGTCTAGTCTGTTGGCAACTCCAGGACAAAGAGAGACCACCTCTTTCTTACCTGGTACAATAAAAGTCTGGCATTCAAGTCTCATTAGTCTGGCTAAAGTCTTCCATCTGTCACTAATCCTGTGGTCAGGACAGTGGGATTCCGGATGAGTGGGACCTGGGTCGTATACATGGCCCTAGATCAGAGGTGGGAAGAATCATATGGAGAGGTGGGGGTCCCTCGAGTAGTGATGATGCTGCTATCACAGGCAGGAAAGGCAGCTAGAGGCAAGAATCAGTAGATGCTCACTCCACCAGCAGTGCACCCTCCTACCTGAGAAATGCGCAGTGATCTTTCATCTCTCTACTTGTGTGCCTCCTCCTTCTCGAGACCATCTTTGAATATTCTCAGCATTGGCAGCACTGCAAGCTACCTTGTCCACATCTTAATTATTACAGGAACTCTTGATCTGTCTTCCTTTCTCTCCAAGCCAAGGGAACTCCATGTGGACACAGTTTATCATTTCACCTTTCATACATCTAATGCCAAGATAGTGACTGATGTATGAGAGTTAGTCCTGTATGTGTGTCTATGTGTGCTTGGTTTAAGGTGCTCACCTCAGTAAACCACAAAAACGGGGAAGTTACTTCTTCCACATGAAGCTACTATGATTCCTAATATAAATAACAAAAAAGAGTTATCTGGGAGTAGCTGAGAGGCATACCTGTCACCTGAATCGGGTTGGAGGACATGAGCTTCCTTGTCAGAGGAGAATGTATGACAGGAAGAAAGCTGAATGTTATTATGTGATTTTCCTTTTAAAACAATCTGATATTTAGATTGTTTTAGAAGTCTTCCAAGATCCTTTGTAAAGCTTCATTTGATTATTTTGTGATGAAAGATGTGATATAGCAAGAGGCAGGCAGGAAGGTTGAACCCAGGGGTGCACACAGGGTAGGGATTGAGTGATTTATATCCTACAGCCAGGCAAACAAGTTCTGAATTTGGGAAGCTCATGGGAGTCAGAGAAACATCGAGTGAATCAATCTACTGGAATCCAAGGGAAGTAAAGACTCGATAAGAGTCTCTCCACACCACGGGCTGGCAGCTGCTGTTCCGTGTCTCCCCCTCTCAGCTTACCTCTGCTTCTGTGCTCTTTCTCAATTCAAAGGCAGGAGTGCCTCGTCCACTTAGTCCATGCCTACTCTGCCCTTTTCTGGTCCTATGTAAACGTTATTTCAGGATAATACATCTATTTATTTCCAAAACCTCTCCACTTCTTCTTCCTCTTAAGGGTATATGACTTCTTGGCAGAATAGCAATTTTTTTTTAAAATTTTTATCAGAGTATCGTTGCTTTAAAATGTTGTGTTAGTTCCTACTGAACAGCAAAGTGAATCTGCTGCACATATACATATTTCCCCTCTTTTTTGAATTTCCTTCCCATTTAGGTCACCACTGAACACTAAGTAGAGTTCCTTGTGCTACGGAGTAGGCGCTCATTAGTTATTTCTTTTATACATAGTATCAATAGTATATACATGTCAATCCCAATCTCCCCTTGGGGTTTTTCCTAATCAAAAGATTTCTTGAGGAAAACTAGGAACCTCTGTTCACTATCAGGTCATAAACTCGGGTACAGTATGTAGCTATAAATCTGTGAATTTCTAGGCATGTGACTGGAGAAACCAATCTATCCACTTTAGCAGTCTGTGGCTCTTATCACCGTCACACAGTGAGCACTCAAAAATAATTGTTAATGATTGAATGAATGAAAATATAAATGAATTATTTATTTGGAATATCCATATTTCATCAATTTAAGACATCTGTTTTTCACATTTTAACATCTCTGAAAAAATGGATGACAACGTTGAATCACTGTTTGCTGGAGATCACTGTAATGGCACTGTCATTGTTCGTGTGCAAACATGGTCAAAATTTCAGTCAATTCATGTGCTTTATAAGTAATACATATTAAAATTGTCTGCATCAAATGCAGTAACTTGATATTTCATTTAGTGGGCATTGAGGGCAATCCACTCCAGTGTTCTTGCCTGGAGAATCCCAGGGATGGGGGAGGCTGGTGGGCTGCCATCTATGGGGTTGCACAGAGTCGGACATGACTGTAGCGACTTAGCAGCAGCAGCAGTGGGGAATAAATATTTGATCTAGTTGTTTTCTGATGACCTTCCATTTAAGCCTCCTTAAATCAACAACAAAACTTACAGAATGGATGTCAACCACTTGGAGAAACATCACCAAGATTATAGCAGAACATTATTTTAAGAAATGCTGCATCACCGACTCTCAAGCACAGAGAATTTTCATGTGTGGAAAAGCATAGATATTTATGACTCAGTTTTAAAAAAAGGGGTCAGAAGAGTTGGATGTTGAATATGAGGAAGTGTTAGGAATTCACTTTGTTTATATTTTCCCAAAAAGGATTATACAATTAAAATATATATTTAAATAAGATTTTCAAGCTCTTTCAATAAACTCAGAAAATTTAAGTGATAAAGCATTAGTTCATAGGAAGATTGCCAACATTTTTTTACTACTTAATCATTTAGAAAGTAATGACATATCATAACAATCAATAGATTTTAGGTCCTGCGAGATACAAGAATATCAGTAGGAGAGATATTTTTGGCCTAAAGACCCAGTTATCATGCCTCAAATCTTGCCATGTAGTATATTTCCTGCCTCTTCCTGAGACTAAATTAAGATATTCTCTGTGAAGATAGGCTCGGATTAGATCTGAGGAAGAGTTTTTCCAAAGTTAGAATGTTCTGAAGACAAGAGTTAGCTATTGAGGGAGACTGTAAATTCTTTAGTTACTGAGATTTGCAAAGAAATTTTGTCTGTGCCAGTGATGGTTATGTTCGCATGCACAGAGCAGCTGTCCCTGTGAAGTGCTTATTTCCTTTCACAAAATGATTGGTGAGCTGACCTTCCCTCCTCTGACTACCAAGGCACAAGAAGAAGAGCTTCTGAAATATTATAGCAAGCATTGGGACTTAGCAGATTGTCTTAATCAACATAGTAGAAGCCTGTGAAGAATGAAAAACAGTCAGGTTGTTTGGACTCTCAGTCCACTGATCGAGAAAAGATTTTCTTGGTTACAGATACAAGTTGCTGAACTTGTTTCTGTTTTAGAAAATAAGCAGTTATTTGCTTGTGGTTGGATATTCTTTGAGAGGAGTCTTTTCTGGACACCCGTGTGCATTGTATTGAGGTGTATAAAATGTAATTACAGTATTTGCTCGTTGGTTTATAAGTAGATCAGTGTCCTTATGTGGCTGAATCTACATGATGAAATAAAGCCCAGAGATACTGGGATCTCAGTCATTTGCCTTTCAAAATGAGTACAAAAAGATCTGGTATCTTGAAGGAATCATTGAAGAGTTTTTTGTCATGTTCTTTCATCTCACCAAAAGTGATAATGTCGAATGCCATGGCTAGTAGATGCTTTTCATTTGTTTTCTTATTTGCATTGGGCTGGTTGGCCTTTTGTAGACTGATGGGGCAATACATAAGAGGACCAGAAAGCCATAAGCCAGGTCAGGACACAAGAGTCATACTGCAGACTCTAGAGCTGTATTATACAGCTCTCATTTCATGTTCTGTTTGTTTTGCCTTTTGCCTGACAACTCCTGCTCTTCCTTAGATACACAGAGCAAGCAATATTTCCCCAGGACTTTTCGCCTAACCTACCTAGGGTTATGTAGTTGCCATATTGCCAGCACACATACCTACATTCATTTCAGGATTAACCAGACTGTGGAATACCTTTTCCTGGTCTTTCTCTCCACCAGGAGTCCGTGGGCAACTAAAGGGCAGACTTGTTGCTGAGACCCAGTACTAGGACAGTGCCTGGAATAAGACACATGGCTAAATAAATGGTGAAAGAGTTGAGAAATGCATGCAAAGTATGATATGTACATGGATAAATGGATGAACTTGACTTTATTGGAATTTTGTTGAAGTTTCTCCTCAGAAATACTTTTACAAACACTCTTAGCTACTGGTACTGGGACTTCTCTCACATACTGTCGTACTGCACTGAATAATTCAACTGAATAATATCACCAGCATCACTGCTTTACAAAATGGGATAGGTAAACTCCAGTACTTTGGCCACCTCATGCTAAGAGTTGACTCATTGGAATAGACTCTGATGCTGGGAGGGGGTGGGGGCAGGATGAGATGGCTGGATGGCATCACCGACTCGGTGGACGTGAATCTGAGTGAACCCCAGGAGTTGGTGATGGAGAGGGAGGCCTGACGTGCTGCGATTCATGGGGTCGCAGAGAGTCGGACATGACTGAGTGACTGAAGTGAACTAAGTGACTATGGCAGTGGCCTTTCCTTTTTTGCTGTATTCATCTCTTTTTCACTTTTTATATTTATTCTTTCTGACTAGTAACTTATTTCATCAGATATAGTGCTTGGCTGCCTATTGTTGTTGCTTGAGTCCTCCCTTTTTTTTTTTTTTAATGATGTTATTCATTATGTGAACTTGTCCATTTTCTTGGTTTTTCTTATACTCATTCCCCTAAGCTCTTTCCTGATGTGTAACAATAAGGAAGTTCTTAGCTAAAAGAAGAATAAAGATAAAAGATAATCCAGCTTATTAATAAACTATTAATAAGTTATTTGGTCGTAACAGGGAAAAACAGAATTAGGGGGCTTCAGGGCTTGTTAGCACAGCTGTGTGTGACAGAATCAGGAAGCCACGTTTTTGGTTTTGCTGTCCACGCGTTGGCTTTATGCCAAACACGGCTTTCCGTGGGCTGTGTTGACAGTCGCAATGAGGGCTGTGTGTGTCCTCTCTTGTGTTCAGCAGGATAGAGAGAGCATCTCTTTTTAATGCTCGCAGAACAAGAAAGATTTTCCCATATATCTTAAGAAACCTCCTTGCACAAACTTGGGTCCAGTCCTCATTCCTGGCCAATCTCTATTGTCACTGAATGTTCTACACCAGTTGGCTTAGACCTGGGTTCACAAACAAATCCTTGACAAGGGAAAATAAGAGTAACATAAGTGGTATACTACTGGAGGGAAGATCAAACCACTAAGTATCATGGCTTCAGTACAGTGGGTTGTACATTACCCCGATGCTGGGAAAGGTTGAAGGCAAAAGGAGAAGAGAGCAGCAGAGGATAAGATGATTGGATAGCATCACCAACTCAATGGACATGAACTTGAGCAAACTTCAGGAGACGGTGAGGTACAGAGACCCCTGGCGTGCTACAGTCCATGGGGTCGTAAAGAGTGAGACACGACTTGGCAACTGAACCACAACAAGGAAACAGTAGGTTAGGGGTGGAGGGGAAGCCACTGTGTCTACAAAATATGGCTCTGTCCATGTGCTGTATCTTCTCCTTTCAATAGTAACAGCTAAATTTAAATGGTAACAGTTCAACTTAAATATTAACAGCTCAACTCAGTGTCCCAAAATGGATCACAACTTTTCTCCTAGAGCAAACCCACTTCCAAATTTTCCTGCACAGAAGAACTATACAAAAAAGATCTTAATGACACAGATAACCACGATGGTGTGATCATTCACCTAGAGCCAGAAATCTTTGAGTGTGAAGTCCTGTGGACCTTAGGAAGCATCACTATGAACAAAGCTAGTGGAGATGATGGAATTCAAGCTGAGCTATTTCAAATCCTAAAAGATAGTGCTGTGAAAGTACTGCACTCAGTATGCCAGCAAATTTAGAAAACCCAGCAGTGGCCACAGAACTGGAAAAGGTCAGTTTTCATTCCAGTCCCAAAGAAGGACAATGCCAAAGAATGTTCAGACTAACTCACATTTGCACTCATTTCACATGCTAGCAAAGTAATGCTCAAAATCCTCTAAGCTAGGCTTCAACAGTATGTGAACCTAGAATTTTCAGATGTTCAGGCTGGATTTAGAGAAGGCAAAGGAACCAGAGATCAAATTGTCAATATCCATTGGATCACAGAAAAAGCTAGAGAGTTCCAGAAAAACATTTACTTCTGCTTCATTGACTACACTAAAGCCTTTGACTATGTGGATGACAACAAACTGGAAAATTCTTAGAGATGGGAATACTAGACCACCTTATCTGCCTCCTGAGAAAACTGAATGCAGATCAAGAAGCAATAGTTAGGACTGGACATGGAACAACAGACTGGTTCCAAATTGGGAAAGGAGTATGTCAAAGCTGTAAATTGTTACCCTGCATATTTAACTTATATGCATAGTGCATCATGTGAAATGCCAGGCTGGATGAAGCACAAGCTGGAATCAAGATTGCTGGGAGAAATATCAATAACCTCAGATATGCAGATAACCCCTCCCTTATGGCAGAAAGTGAACAGTAGAGAGCCTCTTGATGTAGGTGAAAGAGGAGAGTGAAAATGTTGGCTTAAAACTCAACATTAAAAAAATGAAGATCTTGACATCTGGTCCCATCACTTCATGGAAAATAGATGGGGAACCAATGGAAATAGTGACAGACTTTATTTTCCCAGGCTCTAAATCACTGTAAATGGTGACTGTAGTCATGAAATTAAAACAGTTGCTCCTTGGAACAAAAGCTATGACCAACCTAGACAACATATTAAAAAGCAGAGACATTACTTTGCCAGTAAAGGTCTATATAGTCAAAGCTATGGTTTTTTTCTTGTAGTCATGTATGGATATGAGAATTGAACCATAAAGAAGGTTGAGTGCTGAAGAATTGATGCTTTCGAACTGTGATGTTGGAGAAGACTCTTGAGAGTCCCTTGGACTGCAAGGAGATCAAACCAATTGATCCTAAAGGAAATTAACCCTGAATATTCATTGGAAGGACTGATGCTGAAGTTGAAACTCCAGTACTTTGGCCACCTGATGTGAAGAGTTGACTCATTAGAAAAGACCCTGATGCTGGGAAAATTGAAGGCAGGAGGAGAGGACAACAGAGAAGTAGATGCTTGGGTGGCATCGCCAACTCAATGGACATGAGTTTGAGCAGGCTGTGGAAGATGGTGCGGGACAGGGAAGCCTGGTGCGGTACAGTCCATGTGGTCACAAAGAGTTGGACTTGACTGAGTGACTGAACAACAAATGAATTTCATTGAAAACTTCCTTATTATCCATGCCAAAAGACAGGGTGTTATTTTTAACCCTGTCTCATTCAGTTCAAACATGGTATAACATAAGGAGAGCGAAATACCTAGCTCGTACATTCAGCTATCATTTACTATATACCAGGCATTAAGCACATAATTGTACATAATTCCATTACTGGACAGATTAGTATTACAAAATCAATTAATAGTGGTAGAAAATATTCTTAAGCAAATTGTGCACATCTCTATACAATTTTGTGGCAAAAGCTGACAATTTTGGTGGCAAAGATTAGAACAACATGAAAGAGAAGCTGGAGTTTACGTTAGGTTGGTTAGCTAGAAAAGACTTTGAAGAAGCGATACTTGAACTAAATCCTGAAGAGTAGAAAGATTCAGATATACAGACAAAGAGGACGGCATGCACAGAGAGAATTACATACAATGTCTAATCAAGGAACTGAAAAAATTCCAGCAAGGGTGTGGTGTAACAGAAGGCAAGAGAAGAGTGCTTCAAGAAGAAAGGATTGATGATATAATTCAATGCTGCCAAAATAAGGATGAGGACTGAAGAATGTGTGTTGGATTTGGCAACATGGGTAGCATTTGAGACTTGAGCTGGAGCAGTTTTAATGGAATGATGGGCACAGGAACAAAATCGGAGTGGTTTGAAAAATGATTGTAAGATGGCAATGTGGGGACATGGTGGGTACACAACTCTTAGAAGAAATTTCTCCATGAGGTGCAGCAGCATGATGTGATAGCCGAAGTGAAAGTGAATTGTTTTATTTTTTCATTTGATTTGAGATGAGACTAGAATTTCTACTAGCAGACTCTGGAATGATGTGTAATTTTTTGGTCTTTTAAAAAAATTAATATATTGCTTACTCATAAACAGCTGATATATAGCTCAGTTCAGTTCAGTCGCTCAGTCATGTCTGACTGTTTGCGACCCCATGGACTGCAGCATGCCAGGCCTCCCTGTCCATCACCAACTCCGGGAGTTTATTCAAACTCATGTCCATTGAGTCGGTGATGCCATCCAACCATCTCCTCCTGCCTTCAGTCTTTCCCAGCATCTTTAAACCTTTGACGATGAAACAAATGAATAGTATTTGAGATCATATTTATGTATGAATGGGAACTATCAATTATAAAATGTGAGGCCAAAATTCACAATAGAAATCTTTTGGCAGGAGCAGGGCTCAGACCCTGTGCATGTGTGAAAGTTTTCACATTTCATGGAAGAAAGAAACATTTTCCCATTATACTAAGGAAAAAAATGGGTGCAGATGCAATGGGTTTCTCAATTTGCACTGAAGTCTCCATATCATGGTTTCTCTGGCAAAGAATCTGCCTGTAATGCAGGAGAAACAGATTTGATACTTGGGTCAGGAAGAGCCGCTGGAGAAGGAAATGGCAACTCACTCCAGTGTTCTCGCCTGGAGAACCCCATGGACCAGAGGTGCATGGTGGGCTGCAATCCATAAGGTCGCAAAGAGTTGGACATGACATGGAGAGTCAACAACAAGTGTTCTTCAAGAGAATGAGGCAAGACTATCAGAAGAAAGTAGGGAAGGGCATGTGAAAATTCACCCATCATACTTGCTGAGGATACAGTAGAACAGAGAAATGTAATAAAAGGCCGGGGGGACAATTTTAGGCCCTCTTTCAGGAATTTACACTTAAACCTTTCTGTCTTGTTGGATAACCCTGATTGTTGTTAATCTGTATGAGTGCAATAGGGGTAGAAAAACTGATGGCTGGTTGGATGCATTCAGGGTTTTACCAAATAAATTGAGAGACTGGAGGGGATGGCAGGAGAAGAAAAATGAGTCCTTAGAGACCAGCTCAGAGAATCATTGTCCTGAGCTGAAAGGATCTGTGGTCAGGTTTCCAGATGCTGGGATATCTGAGGGTGTCTGTTACATTAGTCGATTACAGTATCCTCCCAGTGCATCCCTGTGCGTCATCTCTCTTCTTCACCTCTGCCTTGGTCCTAATCCAGTCTTTTCTGCAATGATAAGTGACTAATGCCAAAACAATGTCTTCATCGCAAAACACCCCTGCTCACCAGGCTTCATTCTGTTTCTGGGGCGAATTTAAAAACAAAAACAAAACTTTGCATTCGAGGATTTCTGTCATTTCCTCACGCTTGAAATACTGAATTACTTTCTGGTGATTCCTTGACAGAAGTGCACTCTGTCCCCTCACTGTCTATGATTCTCCCTCGTCTGTCTTACTCTGGGAACTCCTGCTTTCTTTGTACCAGTGAAAGTCACTATCGTGGTTTTAATCTAGTTCTTTTTAACCATTATTTATACTTTACTAATGGGGTCACTGAGTCAGACATGACTGAGCGACTTCACTTTCACTTTTCACTTTCATGCATTGGAGAAGGAAATGGCAACCCACTCCAGTGTTCTTGCCTGGAAAATCCCATGGACGGAGGAGCCTGGTAGGCTGCAGTCCATGGGGTCGCAAAGAGTCGGACATGACTGAGCAACTTCACTTTCACTTTTCACTTTCATGCATTGGAGAAGGAAACGGCAACCCACTCCAGTGTTCTTGCCTGGAGAATCCCAGGGATGGGGGAGCCTGGTGGGCTGCCGTCTATGGGGTCGCACAGAGTTGGACATGACTGAAGCGATCTAGCAGCAGCAGCAGCACAGATGTAGTTAAGTATATTTTGTCTGCCAAGGACTCATGGCATCCTTTATGTCTCTTTTGGATGTTCTGGTGATTACATCAGAAGTGGTAAATTAGCATTTAAAGCTTAAGAATAGTTTCCTTTCTACATCGCATTTTAATGATAAATGACAATAATAATGATAACAAGGACAACTTCTGTTGTCCAGATATGGGAAAAATTATTTTATATGATTTGCCTAAAACCGCATTTAACACGCTAACCTCACTCCTACGCAGTGAAATATTAATAATATTTAAAGAAAAACAGCACTTCTGTCTTGGATACTTGGAACTATGAGCGATGTGGAAATGCACTTCTCCCATGTTATCACAAGCAATGAAGTGGTTTACCTTTCCCTGCGTGTTCATCTCAAGGTTATGTTAATAGTAGCTTCCCTTGATGAAATAAGAATATTCTCACTCTCTGTAAGTGTAACCTTGAAGGGAGCAGGAAGCCTAGGAGGTCAGCTGGTGTAGGCAGGCTCTGGCCAGCATTTGACTTGTGGGGAAAAATATAGCTGAGAAGCTGGGCATTCTGACTGCAGAAAATGTTAGTCACTATCAACTCCTCCCCTGGAGGTGCCAGACTGTTTACCTGGGGCTGTGCGTGGCAGCTCTCCAGCCTCCCAAGGGACACAGAGCCTTTTTTTTTCCAGGGGGAGTGTGACACTTCATCACTTGTATGCACCCAGAGTGCCATCCTGTGGCCTAACTTGAGCTGTGTTTGTGTGTAGTTGTAACTGCCTGTGGTGTTTTTAAGTTTTACGAGAAGCAGAATCTAGAGGAGTAAAGATTTACCCAGGGTTCCTAAAAGTGTGACCGAAAGGTTCAGAAAATGAAAAAATGCAAATGGACACCTTCTGATTCTTGTCAGATGGGTTCCAGTTACAAGCCTCATCTGGCCCATTGCTGGTTCTATTCTGTTATCTCAGTCTTAATTCCTTCGCTGGTTCCCATGGTTCCCCCGCCCCCCAACACACACACACTAGTAATGACGTTTGCCTTTGTCTTAATTTCAAAGCAGGTTTTAAAATGCTAATGTTTGTAATGTCAAGAGATTAGGTGACTTGACTTAAGGAAATCTGGCATTTCACACTTGGACAAACAAAACAGTGTCTTCCAAACAAAGGATGCACCTGGCTCTTTTCCACTGCCTAAAGCATATCAAATCACAGGAAGTGAGATATGACAGGTTATTTTTATACTGTTCTTTTATTCTAGTACAGGTAAAAGATAATGGGTACTCTCATATACTTCTGGGGGGAGCAGTAGACGAGGCAAACTTGCTGAACAACAGCTTCTCACTGTATATTTAAAATAACATTTCAAACATTCATACATGTTGATCCAGCAAGACTTCATTTCAGAATTCATCCTCAGGAAATGAACAGAACAGTTTAGGAAGATCATTGTATGCTTATATTATTTACAGTAACTTAATTTTTAAAAACCCAGTTATCTAATAATTTGAGGCTGACTCAGTAAGGTACGGAGCATCATATACAAAGGAAATACTGAACAGCCATTAAAGATGTTGCTACAGAAGAAAGAATATTTAACAACAGAGGAAAATATTCTCAATATGTGAAAGGGCAACAAGCAAATTATAGAATAGTGATTTGGGTCTTACACAGGAAGTACAAAGGACGAAAGAATAACCTCACTCTATTCCCAAGCTAACTTAGAAACCAACAGAGGGAGAGCCAGATCATTGAGATTCAAGTAGCACCTTCCTAGCTCTCTCTATCACTCCTTGAACTTCCCCCTCCCCAGTGAGACTGAGTACACTGTTACAGGTAGACCCAAGCAGTGCCACGTCTTCTGGTCCTGGGCCATGGCAACTGGAGAGCGGAATCTGCTTCTTCATTTCATTTTTCATCAGTCAGACAAGTGATTCCTGCTCTTCTGGGGAGAAGTAACCAAGAAGTTGCAAAGGGATGGAACTGGATCCTGGAACTCGATGCCTCTTTTGTCTAGAACGTGGACATTCCTTCCTTTTTACAGCGAGAGAGGAGTAGGGACAAAGGCTTTCACATTTCGCGCTGCAGTTTTAGAGTGCTTCTTAATTAGTTTGGGACTCAGAAGGAGAGAGGATTATTATTCCTGCTACTTCTATAAACACTAATAAATATGTTTAGTGGACTATCAAATTTTTGCATGTGTGTATTACTATACATTTAATGGCTGGATATATCCATATATCCATGCAAAGTATTTTCTTCAAGGGGCGTACAGTGTTTTTAGTGAATTATGTATACACATGCCCATATATGTAAAATAAATATATAATAGAGTATGTGAAAATGTATTCCTTTGTATAATACTTACAGTATGAAAGAATCTATCTGCAATGCAGGAGACCCAGGTTTGATCCCTGGGTTAGGAAGTGAAGTCGCTCAGTCGTGTCCGACTCTTTGCGACCCCGTGGACTGTAGCCCACCAGGCTTCTCTGTCCATGGGATTCTCTAGGCAAGAATACTGGAGTGGGTTACCATTTCTTTCTCCAGGGGATCTTTCCAACCCAGGGATCGAACCTGGGTCTCCCACATCGGAGGCAGACGCTTTAACCTCTGAGCCACCAGGGAAGCCCAAGGTTAGGAAGATCCCCTGGAGAAGGGAATGGCAACCCACTCCAGTATTCTTGCCTGGCAGTCTAAAGTCCATGGGGTCACAAAGAGTTGGACATGACTGAGCGACTAATACTTTCACTTTTATAAAAATATACATACACATACATGTAAATTAAATATATAGTTCAGTTCAGTCCAGTCGCTCAGTTGTGTCCAACTCTTTGCAACCCCATGAACCGCAGCACGCCAGGCCGCCCTGTCCATCAGCAACTCCTGGAGTCCACCCAAACCCATGTCCATCGAATTGGTGATGCCATCTAACCATCTCATCCTCTGTTGTCCCCTTCTCCTCCTGCCCTCAATGTTTCCCAGCATCAGGGTCTTTTCCAGTGAGTCAGCTCTTCGCATCAGGTGGCCAAAGTATTGGAGTTTCAGCTTCAGCATTAGTCCTTCCAATGAACACCCAGGACTGATCTCCTTCAGAATGGACTGGCTGGATCTCCTTGCAGTCCAAGGGACTCTCGAGAGTCTTATCCAACACCACAGTTCAAAAGCATCAAAACTTCGGTGCTCAGCTTTCTTTATAGTCCAACTCTCACATCCATACATGACCACTGGAAAAAACCATAGCCTTGACTAGACAGACCTTTGTTGGCAAAGTAATGTCTCTGCTTTTCAGTACGCTCTCTAGGTGGGTCATAACTTTCCTTCCAAGGAATAAGCTCTTTTAATTTCATGGCTGCAGTCACCATCTGCAGTGATTGTTGAGCCCCCCAAAATAAACTCTGACACTGTTTCCACTGTTTCCCCATCTATTTCCCATGAAGTGATGGGACTGGATGCCATGATCTTAGTTTTCTGAATATTGAGCTTTAAGCTAACTTTTTCACTCTCCTCTTTCACTTTCATCAAGAGGCTCTTTAGTTCTTCTTCACTTTCTTCCAGAAAGGTGGTGTCATCTGCATATCTGAGATTATTGATATTTCTCCTGGCAATCTTGATTCCAGCTTGTGCTTCTTCCAGCCCAGCGTTTCTCATGATGTACTCTGCATATAAGTTAAATAAGCAGGGTGACAATATACAGCCTAGATGTACTCCTTTTCCTTTTTGGAACCAGTCTGTTGTTCCATGTCCAGTTCTGACTGTTGCTTCCTGACCTGCATACAGATTTCTCAGGAGGCAGGTCAGGTGGTATGGTATTCCCATCTCTTTCAGAATTTTCCTCAGTTTATTGTGGTCCGCACAGTCAAAGGCTTTGGCATAGTCAATAAAGCAGAAATAGATGTTTTTCTGGAACTCTCTTGCTTTTTCCATGATCCAGTGGATGTTGGGAATTTGATCTCTGATTTCTCTGCCTTTTCTAAAACCAGCTTGAACATCTGGAAGTTCACAGTTCACGTATTGCTGAAGCCTAGCTTGGAGAACTTT